>BQKN01001105.1:314232-329785 GCA_022839385.1 Asparagus kiusianus
TAAGAAACATATTTTTTCTGTGGTTCCCCATGTCTTTGGCTGTACTTGTTTTGTTCAGAATTTGTCTCCGGGACTGGATAAACTATCTCCACGGTCTATTAAGTGTGTTTTTGTAGGGTATTCGCGTACTTAAAAAGGTTATCGATGTTATAATCCATCTACCAGGAGGTATTTTGTGTCCGCTAATGTTACCTTTTTTGAGTCCGTTCCATATTTCTCTTCGGTTGGTTCATCTCCAAATATTGATCCATGTGTTCCTCTACCATCTATTGTTCCTATTACTATTCCATTGTCTGCTTCGGTTCCCTCTACTGATGTATCTTCTTCAGGATTATAGGATGACTCTATTGTGCCACCTGCACCACCGCCACTCCTGACGTATTCTCGTCGTACAAAAGTTCTTGTCTCTTTCTACTCCAGCTGAACAGTCATCTCCAGTTGTCGGTCTGCCTCCTACTAACACTCTGCTTCTTATCTGGATATTCCTATTGCTCATCGGAAAGATATACAGTCTTGTACTAATCATTATATATCTGATTTTGTTTCCTATAACTGTCTTACTCCATCTTCTCGTCAGTTTGCTTTGTCCTTGTCCTCTATATTTATGCCCGCATCGTATGAGGAGGTCGTGTAAGTTCCCGCTTGAAAACAGGCCATGGATAAGGGCGATGAATGCACTTGTTTCTAGAGAGACTTGGGATCTTGTTCCTTTTCCTACAGGCGCTACTGTGGTTAGCTGTCGGTGGATATATACCTTAAAGTATCGCACAGATGGTTACATTGATCGCTATAAAGCTCGTCTTGTTGTTAAGGGTTATACTCAAACTTATGAGGTCGACTATCTTGAGACGTTCTCCCCCGTTGCCCGTCTCAATTCTATTCAGCTCCTTTTCTATATGACTGTTAATCTGGACTGGACCATGTTTCAGCTGGATGTTAAGAATGTTTTTTGGATGGTGACTTACAGGAGGAGGCCTATATGGAACAATCTCCGGGATATGTTGCTCAGGGGGAGAATACTGCCTGTAGGCTTAAAAAGGTGATTTATGGTCTCAAATAAAGTCCAAGGGTATGGTTTGAGAAATTCAGTACTGCTATATCTGGTGTCGGTTTTAAATGGTGTCATTCAGATCATTCAGTATTTATTCGACATACTATATCTGGTTTGGAGATTCTGATCGTATATGTTGATGACATCCTACTGACTGAAAATGACCTTACTACCTTGGCAGAGACCAAGGAGTATCTTTCGCGTCACTTTGTGACCAAAGATATAGAAAAACCAAAATACTTTCTTGGGATTGAGATAGCGTATCAAAAGTACGGATTGCTTCTATCTCAAAGAAAATATGTATTGGATCTGTTAGAAGAAATGGGTCTTTTGGGGTGTAAGCCAACAAGCACTCCAATGGAGGTGATTGTGGATTTGTAGTGTGATAATAGTCTTCTCCTAGATGATACAGGTCGATATAGGAGATTGATTGGCAAGTTAATCTATCTTAATGTGACCAGGCCTGATATTACTTTTGCAGTGGAAGTACCGAGCAGGTTTATGCATAAACCTAGAGAGGTTCACTGGATAGTTGCTCTAAGAATTTTAGCTTATGTTAAAAGCTATCCTAGAAAAGGATTATTGTATAAGAAACATAGACATTTACACATCTCTGTTTTTTCTGATGCTGGGTATGCGGGAGACATAGGAGATAGGAAGTCTACTTCTGAATTTTACACTTTTATTGGAGGAAATCTGATAACTTGGAGGAGCAAGAAACAAAATGTGGTATCTCGATCTAGTGCAGAGGCAGAATACAGAGCTATGACTCATACTGTCTGTGAGATGATGTGGTTGCAGAAACTATTGACAGAGCTTGGTTTTACTCAGCTGGATCTATGCCTATGTATTGTGATAACTAGTCAGCTATCTATATTGCAAAGAATCCAGTGTTTCACGAGAGAACTAAACACATTGAGGTTGATTGTAATTTTGTCAGAGATGCTTGGGAAAAGAAAGTGATCTCTCCAGTTCACTCCGTCTTCAAAATAGTTAGCTGACATTCTCACTAAAGCTACCTCACTAAGGTGTTTTCCATTCTGCGTAACAAGCTAGGCATGATTGATATATATGCTCCAGCTTGAGGGGGAGTGTGGTATTAGCACACTAGTATTAGTATTGGGTTATCGGGTTTAAGCTCATTAACCTATTACCCATATGTGTTATGTACTCTTATTTATAGACCCATGCAGATGAATAATAGTTAAGTGATTCTAATTTACCATTTCTAACAAGTGCTATATGTATGTTTCTTGAATTGATAGGTTAAGGAACAAGAGAGAGAGAGAGAAATAAATGAAAGAAACCTCATACAGCAAATTGGACTGCAGGGCTGGGACATTTCTCAAAAATAAGGTGAAAATCGTAACCAATCCAAATGCACTGGCAGCAAACCACTCTGGGACAGCTGCACATCCAATGTATCATCAACATGCAAAGAAACAAACAATAAGGTTTAGAATATCTCACACATGCTAACTCCTTGACACATAAAATGAAAGAATGACTTTAAATGAATACTCTGAAACGTTTTCAAAATTTTGCACAATAAAGTATATTTGCAGTAAAGAATAGAAAATTGGGGAAAACATATCATCCCCCAAGAGAATGATTAAAAAAATTTAAAAGCTCTGCAGAGAGTTAACATTACCTGTTGATCCTGGCTGCAAAGTTTGTTTAGGAACAACTACTGCCACTGGTTCATCGTCTTCGGGATTGATAAGAAGGAAAAGTCTATACTGATCTCCAAATCTATCCTGTGAATTGAATGTGCTGGCAATTACAAAAAACAATATCCTGATATTCAGATTCTTAATTTTATACATGGAAGTGGCAATATTCAATTCACCTGCATCCGCTTCGTTATCTTTTCAAAACTTTTGGCTGCCGTCCCTCGTAGGTTCCCCTTGAACAGTACTCCTCGCTGTCCAAGATCATTTTTAGGGTGGAAAGACTTTTTCTTAATTAAAAAGAATTTTTCTTAAAAAATCAAGATAAAGCTTTTTTTTCTTCTTATTACTAGAACTAGAATAGAATGGAGGTCAAACTTACTAGCCCTAACATATAATAGAAAAAGAGAACATAGTTCCAAACTCAACAAGGCCTGCTTGTTTGTGATAGGGTGCATTTTTTTAGATACTTTGAGATCAAACCCAAGAATCTGTAGATGCTTTTTATTGTTCAAGAAGTTTTTCCCAATTTTAATTACTTAAGGAACTTATATTCTGGACTTATTCCACTATATGTCACGAAAGTTACTCCATTTGTTGTCCAAAAATTAGATGTCACTCCTAGAGAATGAAGCTATTCATGGAAATTTTTATTTATGACTTGCCAACAACTGACATCGTAATTTGAGCCTAACTTTGCAAGATGAGATAAAGATGCCATGGTGTGTCTGAGGCTCTGAGGACATGCACATTGTTTTAACAAAAGGCCTGGGATTGGTTGATAATAAACAATATTCAATTTACAAAGATATAAATATATTCGGATGGAAGGATGAGAAAAAAGCTAAACGTTTGTACCCTAGCAAAATTGCTTTAACAAAGTAAGTGAAGGTCAAAAAAATGGCACTCACCTCATATGGTTCCTGTCTGGTAATAAAGAACGTGTCAAAACCAAAAACTTGATCTTTCAGGATATCAATTGTAGCCTTAGGAATCATGATTGGTTCACCAAGTTGCTGCATTCATTTGTCCACATTCAATGCAGAAAATTTTATCAGATGGATTAATGTGTATCGAATTATGCAAAGAAGATGTAAAAAGTTCCTATAATAAGACCGAGAAAGCAAGGCTACTGTCAACATGCTCACCTTCATTCCTGGTAAAGGAGACCCACTAGCAACTTCCATTTCCTCAACCTTCTCCGGTGGCTGGGTCAGAATTAACATTTCATATACAAAAACATACATTAATATTCTATCCAGTGATGGGGATCAAGTGAGCAACAACCACCAGTAAAATTATGTGATCTGCTCAAATAAGCAGATTCATTAATTGACTACAAGCGTACCTCTATGCTATCTGGAGGTTTGAGTACACCTTCAATTCTCCCAATCGAATCCTTAAGAGCCGACGAATCTGTGGAAACAGGTTCGTCTTTGTTCTGATGAGATGATAACTGGCAATAAGTCATTGCTTTCCTACGGAGAATATTTTCTACAAAGAAAAGCAAGCGTACGTATCTCCCTTCCAGGGGTGCAAGGAAAAGATAGGACCACGAGCTAAGCAGTACAAAACGTGAAATGCTCACTCAAATAAGTAGTTGATTTAATTTGGGTAGGAGCCCACCTTGATGCTACCTGGGGATCCAAGTATACCGTCGATCCTCTCAAGTGAAGACTTAATATCCGAGGATTTGGTGTCAGCAGCTTCGTGTAAGTTGTTCTGATGAAATGTTAGGATGGCTGCAAATAAGTTATTGTCCTCCCATGAAAACAAGGGCATTTATAGCAAATGGAAAAGCGAAATGTTTGAGAAGGGAGAGAGAAGGGTGGACGTCCGCATTGCGATGCGGGTGGACGAATTGGTATCATATCATATCATATCATATCATATATTCAGAGAGGGGAAGCGGGAAAGGAAACAGGCTTTGCACAATCATTGTTGATTAGCCGAACGAACCCGGAGCAGGGTTAAAATTAACAATATGTTTGGTAGAAGGGAAAGAATTAAGGGTTCATACAAGCGTCCGTAATAAATCATCGGAGAGAAGAAAATGGAAAGGAATACAGTGCGGTAAATAATAGTATTTACCTTGTCGTCGTCGTCGTCGTCATGGCTCTCTGGTTCTTCTGTCTCTGTGGTTGCTGCTTGGCATCCGAAACCTGATCTTCTTTTGCTACGATTTGGCCTGGATGTTCGGGAACAAACAAAGAGAGGAGGAGGAGGAGGAGGAGGAGTAAGTAAAGAGATTAGAAGTAATAGCAGTAATAATGATAAAGACTGGTTCCAGACGCAACGCCCAGTGGCAGCTAGCATATGATTGCGGTTGAATTAGTTAGATAAAAAAAAAAAGTCGCGAGTAGAAGAAGAGAAATTAAGAATAGGAAAATAATACTGAGGGAGGGGGAGGGGGAGGGGGGGAGAATACGTACATGGGGAGAGATGCGTAGGATGAGAACTTCCGTATCATCATCATCCTGCAGCAGCAGTTCCATGTGGAGAATCTCCGACGAGAGGCTCGCTGAGCAAATGAAGGGGAGTGGCAAGGAACAGATTGCGTTTGAGAGGAGAAATCCAAAGGAACTCCCATCGTCATCACCATCATCATCATCATGATCTCGATCGCCTCTTTTTTTTCTCTCTCTCTCCTTTCAATTCTTAATTTTCCGGTGGTGCGATGGGGTGAAGTCGGCTCTATAGCTAGCTAGCTATCTTCATTTTGGAGACGGACAGCAGCAGCACTAGTAGATATCAAAACACGGAGGAAACAAAAGAACGGAGTCAGACAGAGAGAGGAAACCTTATCTTTTACCCCCAACAGCAACTCAAGCAAAGCGAGTGAGGAAGCGAGAGGGGGAGAAGAAGGCCCACACAACGATGGGAATGGATCAGGGGAGGTATGAGCTACGACAGTGATCGACTCAGACTCAGATTACACTCCCACACACTATTCACAGGCCCGAACTAATAACAGCCCATCGAACCGTACGGGCGAAACCAATAATAAATGTAACTCCTCCAACCCAACCCAACCCCACCCGACCCGGACACGAAATCTATAGAGTAAGGGCCTGTTTGGTTCAATAGAGGGAGGCTAGGAATAGGATTAAGAATCCTATTTTATTTATGGATTCTAACCTAATCCATAAAAAATTTATAGACAAGTTTTAGTTTTATGGAATCCTATTTTTGTTGCATTCTATATTTGTTTCACTCAAAGAAAAAATAATCTTACAATTATAGAAACCCTCCGATTCCTAATACCATGTTTGGTTCAGAATGAAATCTTTTCAGGGATCAACACTGTAGCAACGCCTAGCTCACTGATCATCACAAAATCACTGTAGCAACGGTTAGTTCCACCAACTTCTGAATTCAAAGAAAAAACACTGTAGCAACGGCTATTTCCACCATCTTCAAAATTCAAATACATAACACTGTAGCAACGGCTAGTTCAGGATCATAGTGGCTATAAATTCAACTTGATGCCTCAAATTAATCCATACATTCTCATTTCTCAGCAATTTATAAATACCCATTGTCTGCAATTTGGATCCCAGACATCAATATGATATCAGAAGAGTGCTACCAAAATTATAAAGTTTATTACGATTATAATCTCCGAACACCGATGAAAATGTGCAAGAATGGTAAAAATAAGGGAAGGTGTTATTGAGGGTGTACAAAATTCCCAAATAAAGAATGTAATTTTTTCGAATGGGCTGATGAAAGAGGAGACCCAAGCAACCAAGGAAGCCAATATGTCAAAAAAAATAGGTACGGAGATAAATATATTTTGCAATCAAAGAGGCTGAAGAAAGAATTGAGACTCGTCGAAAATCAACTACTAGCTTGGAAAATTTCAGCAATTTTATTAGTAATTTTTTGTATTGTTTTAATTATTATAAACTGCATGTCATGTACTTGTACTTGCAAAAACTATTGAGGATGTAATAAAAATTGTTTTTGGAATTGGGTATAAATTCTAATTGATATTGTATGACTCAGTAATAGATTAACTTGTCATAATTGATTGCCCCACCTATAACTTACATGTTTATTACAGATTGCATTATAAGGATGAATTGCCTCACCTAGACATTGTCAATTCAATGTAGGCTGCAATCTCATCCCCTTTTATCTCATCTGAATATAATAAACAATGTAAATTAGATTGCATTCTCAGTAAACGCTAATCATCATCATTGCCAAATATCAACTGCAAGGAGCTACACAAGCTCAAAACAAAACAACAAGTAACCCACAGGCAAGGAAAAACAAAACACCTGAAACATAGCAGCCTACATAGCTACACAAGCTCAAAAACAAAACAGGAACAAACCCAAAGGCGACAAAGCACTCCAAGCTCCAGCGAAAACAGCAACCAACCCAAAGGCAATGAGCTACATGGGAACTTCTTTTGGGGCTTGCTTCATGTACCGATCACGTAATCTATTCATTGCTTGCAAGACTTTATTGAAATATCTACTAACTATTTCCCCTGATCTTATGAACTCAGTTCTTATTATTCTATTTTTAGTTTTATGCCCCCATAATACTTAGGAACATAGAAAGCTGTTCTTCAACTTGAACGTGTCTTGTATCTTTTAATAAACCGTTTGCTTTCATTACTTCAACAAGTTTAAAAAAAGGCCCTCGGTCTCATTCTAATATAAGATCGACAGCTATCTTGATAGCTCTCTAATACACGTCTGAAGTGCGCCTCTCTACAATATATTTTTCTGATCTTTTCTTGCTTCGTACAAGTTGATATTGTCTTGCGCTTAGCGCGCATTCTCAAAATACATGTTACCAAAGTGACCACGGTGCAAATAGCTGTATTAGCACACATCCTCTTTAATTCTTCTTCATCTTCCATATCCATCTACATCCGTTTTTAAATTAGCATACATTTACAACTTATCTCGTCTACTTATTTCAGTTGAAAATTAATTAGATAATTGATACAAATATTTATTCCTTGTATCGCAAGAAATCTAATTATACTGAATTTTATTTTAAATAGTGTTGCATTCGATTTCACACAATTATCAATAACAACACATTCTACTACCCGGTTCCTTTCATGCATGTAATGAATTTAACCCCATTCTTTGGTAAACATAACCCTATTCTTTTTCATGCATTCACATTCTTTTGTAATAAACACAATTATCAAGAACTGTGAATGCGTGGGGCACATGGGGACAACCTGGCATCTATGTGAATGGGTAAGAGGAAAATCAAAACAGCGGGTAAAAGCCGTGTGAGGAGATAAGGAGCTATGTGCTTGTTCTTTGTTCAACGGGTAAAAGCTGAGCTTATCTTTTCACGGGAAAAGAGATAACATCCTGCGGGTAAAAGCCAATGCCCAAGTCCTTTCCTATAAATATCTGGTCTCTCTCTAGGTTTTGTTGAAGTGGGAAAAGACTGCGGAAAAAGCAGAGAGGTTGAAAAGTTTTTCGGCTGTAGGGTAAAACAGAGGGTAGGCTGGTTTCTTGAGGAGTTTTCAAGAGGCTAGAAAAGAGAGATCTTGAGGAGAGAAAAAGAGGGATTTTACAAAAGAGAGGTTAATTTCTTTTGGGTAAAAAATCAGATTTTTTTCTTTGAGACGAGCTTGTGGATTGTACAAGTCGTCGGTGTTCTCCTTATAGTGGAATCTCCCCTCATTCCCTCCCGTGGACGTAGGCAATTTTGCTGAACCACGTAAATCTCGTGTATTTATTATTTTCTGATTGTTGGCTATTGCTTGTAGGTTCCCTCAATATTCGGTCTTAGAGCTGATGAGAGGAAGAGTGTATATTTCACTTTGATGAAATATATCACTTTCGATTCTTGTTTCCATTGAGAAATAAGAATTTCACTATCTATTCTCGTTTCCTTTGAGAAACAAGAATATAGAGGTTGACTTGTGCTTTTGTGACAACAAAAGCCAGAGCTTTCTCTCATGTGATATCGCTTCCGCGGCGGTGGACGTGACTCTGCGCCCAACAATTGGTATCAGAGCTGTTATTCAGATTGGGAGTGGTATAGCTTCTGATTTGAGGTGGTGCTCGGTAATTTCCTGAGAGAAGCGGATTCATTAATACAAGCGGAGAATGACATCAACAAGTAAAACAGTTAAAGTAGAAAAATACGAGATTGAAAAATTCAATGGGAAGAATAATTTTTTCTATTGGAGGATGCAGATGAAGAACACGTTGATTTCGCAGAAATTGAACAAAGCTTTGGCAGGAAAAGAGAAGAAGCACAAGGACATGTCTGATGAGGATTGGGAGGGGCTGGATCTGGAAGCACAGGCGTCGATTATCCTTTGCCTTGAAAGGGATGTAGCTTTCTTGGTAGATGGAGAGGAAACGGCTGCAGGCATGTGGTCGAAGTTAGAAACCACCTTCATGATGAAGAGTCTAACGAACCGGATCTATTTGAAATCCAAATTGTATACTTGCAAGATGGAGGAGGGCTCATCAATCCGAGAATACATCAACAAGTTTGATAGGATAATATCGGATTTGAAGGACATCGATGTGACATTAGAAGATGAGGATCAGGCGCTTCTACTACTTCTATCTCTACCGAAGTCTTATGAGAACCTGGTGCAAACACTGATGCTTGTGGGAGACAATTTGACGATGGATGAGACTAGAACGGCGCTTCTAGTAGATGATCTTCAAAAGATTGCAACCAGTGACATGACTACTGGTGGTAACAAAGAACAAGCGCAGGAATTGTTTGCTAGAGGAAGGAGCAATGAGCGAGGAAAAGGCAAGGGGGAAAGTCTAGATCGAAATCGAGACCTCTTGTGGGAAGGGCGTGTTTCAAATGCGGTGAGCTAGGGCATTTCAAGGTTGACTGTCCTAATAAGAGAGTAGGTGGGAAAAAGAACAACAACAAGACCGAGAGAAGAGAAGGCAAGGAAGAGGCGAGTTACGCATCGGAGGAAGGGAGCGAGAAAGAATGCTTTGTTGTTACGGGTGGCGAAGATATCTCCGGTAAGTGGATACTTGATTCGGGCTGCTCTTACCACATGTGCCCAAATAGGAAGTGGTTTACTACTTATAGAAGCATTAATGGTGGAACCGTATTGATGGGGAATAACTATGCTTGTAAAACGGTTGGGCTCGGTGATATAAAAATCAAGATGCATGATGGAGTGATCAGAACCCTAATGGACGTGCGGCACGTTCCCGACTTGTGGAAGAATCTTATCTTAGTGGGTGCATTAGACTCCGGTGGCTGCAAGATTATTACAGAGAACGGAGTGAAGAAGGTTGTTCGAGGTTCCCTAACAGTGATGAAGGGTGTTCGTCACGGTAATCTATATACTCTCTCGGGTACGACGGTGACAGGAGATGCAACGGTTGGAACTGAAGGAAGTGGTGGAGACCCATGTGAGCACACATGGTTATGGCATAGGCGGCTTAGGCACATGTCAGAGAAGGGTCTAGTTCTGCTTGGTAAGGAGGGTTTGCTGAAGAATCTGAAGAAACCTTGCATGGATTTTTGTGAGGATTGTGTGTATGAAAAGGCGCACAGGGTCCAATTCTTGAAAAGCAATCATAAGAGCAGAGGTATACTAGATTATGTGCACACAGATGTTTGGGGTCCGGCTCAGACAACTTCCAAGGGTGGTTCCAGGTATTTTGTCTCGTTCATAGATGATTATTCTAGGTATGCTTGGATTTATTTCCTTAAGCATAAGAATGAGGTATTCGAGACATTCAAGAAGTGGAACGCAATGGTTGAGAACAGGACAGGCAAGAATTGAAGACACTGAGATCTGACAACGGTACAGAGTATACAGATGGTGCTTTCAAGAAGTTCTGTGATCAAGAGGGCATTGTTCGACACTGGACAGTCAGGTCAACACCACAGCAGAACGGGGTGCTGAGAGACTGAACCGAACATTGCGGGAGAAGGCAATGCGTATGCGATCTTATGCTGGATTGTGCAACGAATGGTGGGCAGAAGCGGTGGCTACAGCATGTTACATTGTGAATCATTCTCCACATTCGACATTGGATGGTGATACACCCTATAGGGTGTGGTCAGGGGAACATGCGGATTATGAGAGGCTCAGAATTTTTGGATGTACCGTCTATTATCACGTCAACGAGGGAAAGCTTGACGCGAGGGCCAAGAAGATGATATTCTTAGGGTATGCAAAGGGCGTAAAAGGCTACCGCCTTTGGTGTACAGAAAATTCAAAGTTCGTGATCAGCAGGGACGTGACCTTTGATGAAAAATCCATGATTGCTAGGACGCCCAAGGATGATGGTATTGGGACTGTTGGGACTTCAAAGTCCCAGGTCATTAAGATAGAACCTAAAGACCAACCAGGTTCTAGTCATGTTCAAGTGGAAAATCAGGTAGATGATGAGCTTGAGCAAGAGGAGGTTCAGCAGGAGAATACACAGGCACTGCAACAACAGCAGCTCGAGGATAGCTTGGCTTCCACTAGGCCAAAGCGAGCATACAAGCAGGTACAGAAGCTGGGGGCTGATCAACCCCTGAAGCACTATGGCTAGGTTAATTTGGTTGAATACACACTCTCGGTGGAGGAAGATGAGCCGGTCTCCTTCAAGGAAGCTATTCGGGATAAAGATAGTGAGAGTTGGTTGGCTGCGATGGAGGAGGAGATGGAATCCCTTCAGAAGAACCAAACATGGGAGGTGGTCCCATTGCCCGTAGGAAGAAAAGCTATTGGTTGTAAGTGGGTGTATAAGAGAAAGGAAGATCCTTCAGAGCTCGATGGTACAAGGTACAAGGCGAGGCTAGTGGCTAAAGGGTTTGCACAAAGAGAGGGTGTGGATTACAATGAGATCTTTTCTCCGGTGGTGAAACACACTTCTATTCGGGTGCTATTGAGTATTATTGCTCATGGTGATCTTGAGCTGGAACAACTCGATGTTAAAATGGCCTTCTTGCATGGAGACTTGAAAGAAGAGATCTACATGCATCAACCTGAGGGTGTAAGGACCATAAAATTTTGATATTTGTTAAAATAATTTTTTGGTATTTTAAAATATTTAATTATTATTTTTAAAAGAGTATTTGTATTTTTCTTAAAATTCTATAATTTTTCTATGATTTAAAGTCTAAGTTTTATATTTATTTAAATGATATTAATATTTATAAATTAATTTTATGCGATGAAAATTTATAGAATTTATCTGTTGCGTTATCGATGCTGTTACATGTTATTTTGAATAATACGTTGTATTATTTTTATTATTACGTATATTTTCGTCTAATATGTTGTATTATTAAATACGTATTATTTGTATAATTTGCTGTATTATTTCTACTGTTACATATTAGCTATCGTATTAGTATAACTTGTACGTTTTACTTTGTAGATATTTATCCCATAATTATTTGATTTTAAATGTAAGTAAATATATTTCTATTATTAATTATTCTTGTTTAATTGTACAATATGTGAATATTTTGACTATTCCGTATCAACTATTGTATTAGCTCAACATGTACGTTTTTATTTGAAGATAATTATTATGTAATTAGTTTAATTTTTAAGTACCCGAAATTATTTATTATAATTATTTTTGTTTAAATACCCAACCCTAACCCTAACCCTAATATTATATATATATATATATATATATATATATACCCGTAACCAAAACCCATCCCTGTTCACGAAAAGAAAAAAACCCGCCGCCACTGTATATCTCCCCCCTCTCTCTCCCTGCAACCACGACGAAGCCGCCGGCCACCGCCACGTCCGACTCCCGACCTCCTCTCCCATCGAGCTCGTCGTTCCCAGCCAAACCCACGTCCGCGCCTCTCCCTTCGCCGCCTGCTCCGCCTGACCCGCCGCCTCCACCTTGTCAGATCCGCAACCCCCGCACTCGTCGCTGACGACCACCGCCCTCAGCCGTCGTGCCCAACTCCCCGTCCTCAGCTCACTCGACCGCCGACCATCACCACCCTGACCCACGCCGCTGAGATCCCACTGTCCTCCGCCTCTGACAGTGCCCGAACCCAAACCCCACAACCTTCCTCCGTAGCCCCACACTCCTGCCTTCAGCCCGTCGACCTCCTCCTCCGACCAACCACCACCCCTCGCGCTGTCTGTCCTCATCACCGTCAGCCTGAGCTCACCATTGACCGCGAACAGCCCCCTCGCGCCGCTGCCTTCCCCAGCGACCAATCCTCATCATCGACAACTTCAGATCCAGCCCGCCTCCAACCCTTCCTCTCGAGCTCGTCGTGCCGTTGCTCAAACCCGTCGTCGCCGACAGCAGCCCTCACCACGGCAAGTCAGATACGAGTCGTCCCTTGTTCAGATCCGCCATCAACGTCAAATCATTCGCACAACCCGAGGCAAGATCCCGATGTTCTTTGACTTGTATTTCCAATATTTAGATATAGTATGAATTAATTACATGTTTCGATCTGACTGTGATTTGATTATGTTACCATATGAATATCGATAACTGCGTGGGTTTATTGATGGTTGATACTAATAATGATATTAGGATAAGTAATTTAAAGGAATAATTATTTTGTGTAAATGTAGTTATTTTGAGATGTTTTAGAGTTAATATTATGAGCAAAGAGATTATTTGGAAAAAGAGTTGGTTTTGAATAATTATTAAATAGATAATTTAAAATAATTTATTTAGGGAAAAATGAATTATTTGAATGGTTAAACTACTTTGAGAAAAGATTATTCTAGAATAATTATTATGAATTAAAAGAATTTATTTTGGTAGTGAAACCATTTTTTGAATAATTATATTAATTAAAAAGAATTTATTTGAGAACTGAATCATTTGAGGAAAAATTATGATAAATTATAAGAAGTTATTTTGGAAAAAGAATCATTTTTTTATTTAAAAGAATTCATTTTACGAAAGAATCATTTATTTTGAATTAATTTAGTTTATGAACGTGTGATGTGCAAAACAATCGTCGATTCCATGATTCTTATTTTAATTACGTGGTATGCTATGTATTGTCCATGTTCTGTTTGAGAACGCTTAGTAGTTCATGACTTAGTGGCCTCGTGCGTCATGAACAGACTTAGTGACACGTGTGTGTGCGTTGACCGAGTTTAGGTGGTGAACCCGAGTTTTAATGAGGATTATGGTTGATTAGAAAAACGAGAAGAGTTGGGATGGGGAAGTTAATGTTCATGTGATCGGATAAGACTGTTGATGTATCTTCCAGGCTCGCTCCCGTGGTTGGTGTCGCCACCGGGGTTGGTTTCTAGGGCTAAAGTGAAGTGTGTACATCACTTTAGTCAGTGAAATCATTTCGTCACCCGAGTTGTGCTTGAGTTCGAACCAGGCAGAAAACGGTTTACGTGTAGTCCTCTGGCCGCATGTGTAGCAGGATTGGATGCACGTAGGGGATTTGTGAACAGTCAGTATCCGATGACAGGAGCGTTGACTCTGTGTGAGATGTGACCAGTGACCTGTTATAGAATGGCTAGTTACATGACCTTGTTTCTTAGCTAGGTATGATTTCTTGTGAGATGTAGGCTAGTTGTGTTTTTCTTCGTACATAGATCGGGGTTAATATTTAATTATCTACAATTTGAGACATATGGTATATACATGAGGGTTTCCTTGTTTGGATTATTTCGCTCGACGTACTACGTCTCAAGTTATAGGTATTTAAGTATTAATTCTATCTAGTGTATGCCCTTGTGACTTGGATGATTAGACTGATCGCCAGCTGCATGATCTCGTTACCTGATCGATTTTGGATGCTTTATGTCTATCATGTTTTAGTAGTGAATTTGTATGTTAATTTTGTTGGACTACCAGTTGCACGTTCTTTTGTCGTTTCTGCTATCGTATCGCTTCTCGTTTTGGTTTTCGTTGTTCTATTTGTTTTGTCGGGTCTTGCTGTGCACCATGTACCTGACGTACACCTGTTTTCTCTGGTGTACGTTAGACTTAGAGGAAGAACAGGTCCAGCTTGGAGATACGCCAGAGCCAGGATATTCTCAGCAGGAGTGCCCTGCAGACGGAGCAGAAGAAGCTGAAGCTTAGTTATTGGTCATAAGTTTTCTTTCGTACTACCTTCCATTTCTAATTGATCAGTGTATTTTGTATCTCTTCAGTATTCATTTATTCAGATTTGTATAAGGGCATGTTTGACCCGTATTTTCATGTCTTGGATGATATCCTATTGTGATATGATGTTTTTTATTCTGAGTTTGTCTATTATATTCTTGCTGATTGTGATCGGGAACCTGTGACTTCGCATTGTACTTATTTCCAGACGCTTAGCGTATTAGGTTGAGGAGAAACATTTAATTTCATTTATTCTCCTTGATCTAATACGTCGCGGGCTTGTCATGTTCCGATTCCCGGGTATTTTGGGAAGCGGGGCGTGACAGGTTTTTTTGGTGGCCCACACAGGTCACGGTCCCGGTCATGGTCCTAAGTTCCCACCAGTGAGAATATAACGGATAACTTAGGCACATATCATATTTCATCCGTAAGACTAATCTTAAGCCCTTATCCTATTTTAGATTTCCTTCCGTCCCTATCTTATCACTCTTTGACTCCGAAACTTTTCACGGTTCTTGTCGCAACACTTCACAACCACGCTCTCTTCCTATAACTCCTCTATCCTCGTACCACTCGTTATTATATGTGTTATTAATTTTACAATTATATTTTCTTGATTTGACTTATATATTGTTTGATTGTATTGATTTCTGTATTATTTATTACATTATTTTATGTATTACACACAGTGTTATATTGTGTGTTTTTCATAAAAAATATATACAATTACTTATATATTTTCAATTGTTCAAATCATATCATTAAGTGTTTTGTATTACTCC
>BQKN01001105.1:369789-384380 GCA_022839385.1 Asparagus kiusianus
AAATCCCCTCTCGATTCCTTCCATGAACGAGAGGTCCACAAATTGAATAATCAAACCTTACGACAGTTAGGATTATTCAAACACCCAATCCAGATTCTCTAAGTGGAGATCCCACTTCGAGTTTCCTTTGCGCCAGGAGATAGAATATAAAATTCTTCCTCTCCGATTCTGGGTTTATCTCTACCAACAAAAAAGAGACCAGGAGATAGAATATAAAATTCTTCCTCTCCATCATCTGGGTTTATCTCTACCAACAAAAAAAAGAGACCAGGAGATAGAATATAAAATTCTTCCTCTCCGATTCTGGGTTCATCTCTACCAACAAAAAAGAGACCAGGAGATAGAATATAAAATTCTTCCTCTCCGATTCTGGGTTCATCTCTACCAACAAAAAAAGAGACCAGGAGATTGAATATAAAAAATTCTTCCTCTGGGTTCATCTCTACCAACAAAAAAGAAACCAAAATACTCCAATGGGTATACGAGGTTAAATTATTTCCCGAATACTCCAATAGGTACACGAGTCTAAACTGTTTCCCTAATTTCAACAGGAAGTTTTTGGAGAATATCATTCAATATATTCTTAAGAATAACCTGAATACTCCAATAGGTATACGAGTCTAAACTGTTTCCATAATTTCAACAAGATGTTTCTGGAGAATATCACTCAGAATATTCTTAAGAATAACCTGAATACTCCAATAGGTACACGAGTATAAACTGTTTCCCTACTATTAATAGGAAGTTTCTGGAGAATATTACTCAGAATATTCTTAAGGATAACCTGACAATCCGTGTTCTTATGAAGACTGATACAATTTGATGACAAAAGCTGAATTCACAAGTACAAGTTCCAGCTTCGAATCAAGATCTCGACAACGGTCAAGCGATAAACGCGATGCCGTGAGAATATTAGCTATTCTACAAAGAACTGAATAGGCTAAAGAAAGAAGAGATCAAGAGTTGAAGCCATTTACACGATCTACTCAACCAAACATTGAAGGGATCGTAAGTAAAATCTATCTTATCCAAAGTATCCCAGAACTCCTCTATAAAAGAATGAGTCTGGAATACTTTGGAGGGGGTATCTGTAGGCGTCAAAAAATGCTAATAGATATCCAAATACAGCTCAAGAGGAGATCATCGAAAAATCAAAGAAAAAAAGACAGTCTTTACTGTCTCACCCGCGAGACAGTCTTTGCTGTCTCGCCGTGCGAGACAGTCTTTACTGTCTCTCCGTGCGAGACAGTCTTTACTGTCTCTCGGCGCGAGACAGTTCTCGAAGACTCAGAAACTGTTTTATAAACTGCCAACACGTGGCCATTAACTGCCAAAGAACATGGAAAACGTTGTGGACGAGAATCACGTTGACAACTGCCAAAATAACAGAGTTTTAAAACGTGGGAAGGCAGTTACAACAAAAACTGCCAGACGGTTACTGTTCACGAGACAATATTTACTATCTCGCGGGGAGAGACAGTATTTACTGTCTCGCGGGGAGAGACAGTCTTTACTGTCTCGGAAGTACTGTTTATCCTGGAGGCTATAAATACCCCCTGAGATCGATTTTTTTAAGAGGGCTGATTATCGGGCATTTGTTAGAGCATTCCAGAGCAGAGAGAGCAGAGATTTCAGTTCTTGGAACAATCCCTTGACATTCAGGCTTTGACTTGATTTCAAGAGGAACGACTATCTTACTTCGATAAGATATCGTTTCAAATTCTCACTTCGATAAACGAGGTCAGAATCATAAGCCCCCTCTTCACGATCTGTGATTCGGTGGTCCACGAACCAAAGCGTTCCCGGCACAGGCAAAGAACCCACGAAAGCAGTGATCCAAACAACGATCCTGTGTTTATTTTCTCAAGAGTTGTAATTTTTTTTTTGTTGTGTAAAAGAGTCTTATAAAAAGGCTGTTTTCTTTGAATTTATTATAATCGACCGAAGATATAATGAATTCGACAACAACACCAACTTTTGACGAAAACAGTCATAATTTATACTATCTGAAGGGGAGCACCGAGATTGGCCAGGTTGCTTCGGTTATTTCAGAGGCGGACATGAGCAAAATTTGGCATTACAGGTTAGGGCACACAGGAGAGAAGTCACTGCAGGCTTTGTGCAAGCAGCGACTATTGAAGGGAGCCAAGAGTGGAAAGATTGAGTTCTGTGAGCACTGTGTTCTTGGCAAGAAGACAAAGGTGGAGTTCGAGACGACCATTCATAGGACGAGAGGCATCTTAGACTACGTGCATACAGATATTTGGGGTCCCACCAAGACGACATCACTTGGTGGTCGACATTGGTTCGTCACATTTGTTGATGACTATTCTAGGCGTTGTTGGGTGTACACCATGAAGCATAAGAGTGAAGTCCTAGATTTGTTTGTGGAGTGGAAGAAGAGATTGGAACTACAGACTGGGAGAAAGATCAAGACGTTGCGATCCGACAACGGCGGCGAGTATACTTCAGACCCCTTTCAGCAGCTATGTTGAGACAAGGGCATAGAGAGGCACTTCACAGTTAGTCATACACCGCAGCAGAATAGGGTGGTAGAGATGTTAAATCGGTCTTTGCTGGAGAAGATTCGATGTTTATTGGCGCATAGTGATTTGGAGAAGATCTTTTGTGCTGAGGCACTTTCTTATGCGAGCTACCTCATTAATATGCTGCCTTCATCTGCGATTGAGGGGAAGACACCTATGGAGATATGGTCGGGAGAGACAGCACATGACTATGACCAGCTTAAGGTATTTGGTTACCCTGTATATTATCATGTTAGAACTGATAAGTTGGAAGCTCAAGCTAGGAAGGCCATATTTGTAGGATTCAAGCGTGGTGTCAAGGGATACAAGCTTTGGGATCCAGTTGATAGGAAGATTGTGCTGAGTAGGGACGTCACATTCGATGAGGCTTCTATCTTGAAGCTTCCCAGCTCTCATCAGGTGGAGAGCGACCCGACAGAGGAGATTTCACAGGTGGTGGAGATATTAATTGATGCAGCTCCACAGAGTTCAGATAGTACAGTATCCATTAGAGTGCCGACTGAGGTGACGCCAGGCGAGCACGACGGTGATGCGGAGGATACGGGTACTCATGAGCAGGATCAGGGACCGACGGCTCAGGTTCAGGATTCTATTGCGGCACGGAGACAGAGGAGAGACATACGGGTGCCAGCACGGTATGCCGACACAGTTGCATATGCACTTCCGGTGGAGAGTATCGATGAGATGGTGCCTACTACATTCAGAGAGGCCGAGCAGAGTTCGGAGGCTGATTCGTGGTAGGTGGCTATGCAGGAGGAGATGGAGTCCCTTCATAAGAACGATACATGGGAGCTTGTTGAGCTTCCAAAGGAGCGGAAGGCGATTGGGTGCAAGTGGGTGTACACGAAGAAGGAGGGCATTGAGGGCACTCCAGTGAGATTCAAGGCTAGGTTGGTTGCGAAGGGCTATGCACAGGAGGAAGGTATTGATTACAATGAGGTTTTCTCTCTGGTGGTGAAGCACTCTTCGATTCGGATTTTCCTAGCTTTGGTGGCACAGTATGGTTTGGAGTTAGATCAGTTGGATGTGAAGATGACATTTCTTCATGGTGATCTTGATGAAGAAATATATATGACTCAGCCATTGGGATTCCGAGCTACAGGGAAAGATAAGTTGGTTTGCAAGTTAAAGAAATCGCTATACGGGTTGAAGCAGTCTCCTCGACAGTGGTATAGGCGATTCGATGGTTTTATGCTTGGTCATTCGTACACTCGGAGCCAGTTTGATCCTTGCGTGTATTTTCGCAAGTTGAGAGGAGGTGCGTACATTTATTTGTTGCTTTATGTCGATGACATGTTGGTTGTCTCTAGTTCTAGGTCAGCTATAGATGAGTTGAAAGTTCAGCTTTCGAATGAGTTTGAGATAAAGGAATTGGGCGAGGCGAAGCGTATTTTAGGGATGGAGATCGGCAGAGACAAGAAGAAGGGCAGAATTTGTTTGACACAGGTGGCTTATTTGAAGAAGGTTCTACAGCGATTCCATGTTAGCATGGATACGAAGCCAGTTGGTGTACCGTTGGGAGCCCATTTGAAGCTTTCAGCTGGCCTTTCACCGAAGTCAGTTGAAGACCATGAGTTGATGTCGAAGACTCCATATGCGAGCGCAGTTAGGAGCTTGATGTACGCGATGGTATGTATGAGGCCAGATTTGTCACAGGCAGTGAGCATGGTGTCGAGATACATGCACGATCCAGGAGTGGGTCATTGGGATGCCGTGAGATCGATTTTGAGGTATATTCTAGGTACGCTCAATGTTGGTTTGGTTTATGAGCGGGACACTACAGGTGGGCAGCTATGCATTGGCTATATTGATTCGGATTATGCCGGAGATTTGGATAAGCGCCGGTCTACGACGGGGTATATGTTCACTTTGACCCGTGCGCCGGTGTGTTGGAGATGTACCTTACAGTCGACGGTGGCTTTGTCTACGACGGAGGCAGAGTATATGGCAGTTACAGAGGCTGTGAAGGAGGCTATTTGGCTTCGAGGACTTTTGGAAGAACTTGGTATATCGCAGAGATCCGTCACTATTCATTGTGATAGCATGAGTGCTATATATTTGGCGAAGAATCAGGTTTTTCATGTGAGGACGAAGCACATTGACGTTCGTTATCACTTCGTTCGGGATGTTCTTGAAGATGGCGATGTGGAGATTGTGAAGGTCCACACGAAGGATAATCCGGCGGATATGCTCACAAAGGTAGTTCCGAGCAACAAGTTTGATCATTGCAGAAACTTGTTGAATATTTGTGATTGTTGAGGCCGTTGGCGGCCATTTGGATGAACTACGGGCGGCTTGATCCCTTGGGAGAGGGGGTACGTAGGCAACCATGGTGGTGCAGCCGTATTTGGAGAGACGACACATTGATGCTCTTGGTTTGGTGTCGGCTCAGTTTTGGCAAAATTCGTCGAGGTGGAGAATTGTGGAGAAATCAGAAAAACCAGATTTTCTGGCATAAGTCGACTCATGCACAAGGCTAAGTCGACTTATGGTAAGTCGACTTGTCAGTGTGCACGAGTCGACTTACTATCTGCACTGGAGTTATGGTTTTTTCGCTCTGCCAAGTCGACTTATCAGGCCTGATAAGTCGACTTACGAAGTGTGCTCCAGTTGCTGTTTTTCTCTCTGCCAAGTCGACTTATGGTCTCTGTTAAGTCGACTTACGATGGGTTTTTTGCATAATCAGGTTTCCTGTTTGCAGTCTCATTGGGTTTTTGTTTTGATATAAATAAGGAAACGATTTGTTGGGGTTTTTTAATCAGAGATTGAGGAATCTTTTGAGCATTGTGAGAGGGAGATATTGTGAGCAAGGTGAGATCTTTGGTTGAGGGTTAGTTTGAGAGTTTTGTGTGATTGTAATCCTTTGTACTCTCCTTGAATTAGTGAAATCTCCCCCATCCTCTCCCCGTGGACGTAGGCAAGTTGCCGAACCACGTATATCTCTGTGTTTGGTTTGATTTGTCATAATTGGCTTGGTTTGTGCAAGTGTGTGGCTCTCTTCTTCCGTGATCTCAAGTTCGTTGTGTGTGCGTGCAACGCTTCCGCATAGGCGCGCGACAGACTCCTATCAGTTTTTGTTGTCCACTGTTCAATAATATTTTTACTTGTTGTCCAGAATAACAGTGAGGTCGTTTTATGTGACAAACCGATAGGTCTTTTGGGAAATAAGCCATAAAAGAAATGTGGCAGTTTCACTCCTATTCATAACCTCCAAAACAGTTACCGACTCATGTTTATTACTAATTTCTATTAAATAAACATGTTTTTAAATTATTACGAAATCACACTTGGAATATATTTGCCTGACTTTTCACTCAACTCCTGATTCCCAAGCATGTAATTCATATTAGTAATTGGTCTTAATGTACTTGATTGAAGTGATCATGGTAGTAGTGTAATTACTATGCTAATGGAGTTCATACCTGTAGCAGATGGAACATATAGAAAAAATCATATGTGGGAAGGAGATTGACCTGGTGGAATGAATTGCAAACAAAAGCTAACGAAGCTCAAATTCTGAAGGTCTTGTTTAATTGTCCTAGATCTTGCCTGTTTCTTTCATTCCATATCCTTTTACTTTGTAAAGAAGTATCTTTTCCTGTTGAATGAAGTGATCAAGCATGCACTAGCCGTTGGAGTTTAAGTTATTTCAATTTGTTTTATGTTGACTGAATTATTGTCAAAAATAATCAATTTCTGTTAGCTGCATTTTAGGAAGCTGAATTGGTCTAGGTTGTTAGCACGTTTATCTGAATTTGTGGTCAAATTAGTTTAGCTCATTAAGCCACGTTTTTAGGCATCATTTGTTAGTGTAAACGTGTGCTGATTTCCAGTTTCTGTATTGGCTTATAAAAGCCTTGTTCTGCATTAATGAAAAATATGAAAAATTCTTGTCTTTCTTTTGTTAATTGTCAACAATTGGTATCAGAGCTTGAGGGTAATCTAGGGGCTTGATTGAGTGTTTCGTGTGAGGATTAAACACAAGGGAAACACAGAGAGAAACAATGCAAAACAACAACAATGGTGTTGGTGGCAATGGGAACTCGATTACCCAGTTGCCTATATTCAAAGGAGTGAACTACCACTTTTGGAGTCTAAAGATGAAAACTCTCTTTAGATCACAGGAGTTATGGAGCATTGTGGAAGATGACTTTACTGATAATGCACCAGTAGAGCCAGATCAAGCATTGAGAGACAAGAGAAAGAAGGATGCAAAGGCACTTTACATCATTCAGCAATCTCTGGATGATGAAGTGTTCCCAAGAATTGCAGCAGCTTCTACAGCAAAAGAAGCTTGGAGCACTCTCAAGCAAGAATACTTGGGAGACAAGAAGGTGATTGCAGTGAGATTGCAGTCTCTTAGAAGAGAGTTTGAGACGTCTCAGATGAAAGAAAAGGAGACTGTCTAGGAGTATCTCTCACGTGTGTCAAGCACTGTCCAGCAAATGAGGTCATATGGAGAAGAGATCAAATCTCAACAAGTTGTGAGCAAGGTGCTAAGAAGCCTCACAAACAAGTTTGATCATGTGGTGACAGCAATTGAAGAATCCAAAGACATGGAAACTTATACCTTTGATGAATTGATGGGGTCTCTTCAAGCTCATGAAGAGAGACATTCCAAAGGTGATGACAAGAAAGAGGAGAAAGCCTTCCATGTCAAAGGAGAGTCTTCAAACAAGGAGAAATCATATCAGAACTCAGGAAGAGGAAGAGGAAGAGGAGGCTACAGAGGGAGAGGCCGAGGAAGAGGCCAATCCAATGATGGAAGAGAGGAGTCTTCCAAAAGTAATTACAAGGGGCCTATAAAATGCTACTACTGCAACAAACCAGGGCATAAGGAGGCCTCTTGTTGGAAGAAAGATGAAGACAAGGAGAAAGGAAAGCAGGAGCAAAAGTCAAATTATGCTGAGCAAGAGAATTTGTTCTTGGCTCAACATAATTATGATAGTGTAGGAAATACTGTCTGGTATGTGGACAGTGGGTGTTCCAACCACATGACCAGTTCAAGAGCTATGTTTCAGAATCTTGATGACAGCAAGAAAAGTGTTGTCAGGCTTGGAGATGGAAAGCAATTGACAGTTGAAGGGCTTGGCACAATTGCTTTTTCAACTGAGCAAGGCAAATCAAAGCTCCTGCATAATGTTCAGTATGTGCCAAAACTGGCACACAATCTTCTGAGTGTTGGGCAACTAGTTTGTGGCGGCTACAAAGTTGTATTTGAAGATGACATGTGTGTGATCAAGGAAAAGCAAAGCAATGAGGCATTGATGAAAATTGCAATGGGAAAGAATAAAGTCTTTCCATTGGATCTAACAAGAAGTGCAGGCCAAGCACTTGTGGTGAAAGGTGATAATAGTGCCAAGCTATGGCATCTCAGGTATGGACATCTAAATGTTCATGGTTTAAAGCTCTTAAGTACTAAAGCGTTTGTGAATGGATTGCCTAGAATTGGTGATCTAGACATCTGCGAAGGCTGTGTGTATGGAAAATAGGCAAGAGGATCTTTTCCAAGTGGGAAGTCATGGAGAGCTAGTGAATGGCTGGAACTGGTGCACGCTGATCTATGTGGGCCTATGCAAACAAAATCTTTAGGAGGAAGTAAGTATTTTCTGTTGATCACAGATGATTACAGTAGAATGTCATGGGTGTATTTTCAGAAAGCAAAATTAGAGTCCTTTGAAAACTTTAAGAAATTCAAGGCTCTGGTGGAGAAACAAAGTGGCAAGCAAGTCAAGGCTTTGAGAACAGACAGAGGTGGTGAGTTTGTGTCACAGGAATTCATGCATTTCTGTGATGAACATGGCATTAGAAGAGAGCTTACTGCACCTTACACACCAGAGCAGAACGGAGTAGCAGAGAGAAAGAACAAGACTGTGGTGGAGATGGCAAGATGTATGCTAAAGGCCAAATCTTTGCCAAATGAGTTCTGGAGTGAGGCAGTGGCAACAGCAGTATATATACTCAACCTGTCTCCTACAAAAGCTGTCATCAACTTAACTCCATTTGAAGCATGGAGATTAAAAAAGCCCTCTGTAAGTCACTTAAGAATTTTCGGCTGCATAGCTTATACTCTGGTGAATTTAAGAACTAATCTAGATGACAAGGCAGAGAAGTGCATATTCATTGGCTACTCAATGGAGTCCAAAGCATACAGGCTCTACAATCCAGTTACAAAGAAGATCATCATAAGCAGAAATATGATCTTTGATGAAGATGCAAGTTGGAGCTGGTGTGAATCAAGTCAGAAAAGAGAAGAGATGCAAAAATCTGTTACACTTGGAGAACTTGATGAACCTGCTGTGGCGCCAACACATCAAACTCCTCCAACAACACCTCATGTGTCATCAACATCCTCAAGCAGTCAGAGTTCACCATCATCTCACTCTTCATCATCAGATGAATCTCCTCCACTACGTGTAAGATCTCTTGTTGATATCTATGAAAATTGTAACTTTGCTTTATTAGTCACTGAGCCTGCAGGATTTGATGAGGCCATTACTCAACCTGAATGGCAAGAAGCAATGGAGGAGGAAATTAAGTGCATTCAGAGGAATGACACATGGGAGCTAGTGAGTTTGCCCAAAGATAAGAATTTGATAGGTCTGAAATGGGTGTACAGAACTAAGAACAACTCTGATGGAAGCATCTCAAAGCACAAGGCGCGACTTGTGGCAAAGGGATATGCTCAACAGGAAGGGATAGATTATGAGGAGACCTTTTCTCCTGTTGCAAGATTTGAGACAGTCAGGATTGTTCTTGCTCTAGCTGCTCAGTGGGAATTGCAGGTCTTCCAACTTGATGTAAATTCTGCATTTCTCAATGGAGAATTGCAGGAGGAGGTATTCGTTGAGCAACCTCAGGGATTCATCAGAAAAGGTGAAGAAGAAATGGTGTACAGACTGAGAAAAGCTCTTTATGGGCTGAAACAGGCTCTAAGGGCGTGGTACAACAGAATTGATGATTTCTTCATCAAAACAGGCTTTAGCAGAAGTGAAAATGAGCCTACATTGTATGTGAAGAAAAGAGGTATGAATGATTTCATCATCGTTTGCCTTTATGTTGATGATATCATATGTTTTAGCTCTTCACATAGCATGTTATCAGAATTTAAAGACTCAATGATGAATGAGTTTGAAATGTCTGATTTGGGAGTCTTGCAATACTTTCTTGGTTTGGAAGTAAAACAAGAAAAGAATGGAACTTTCTTGTGTCAGAGAAAGTATGCAAATGATCTGCTTAAGAGATTTCACATGGAGAATTAAGAGAAAGCAAAAATACCTATGAATGCTAATGAGAAACTGCAAAAGGTTGATGGCACAGAAAGTGCAGATGAGAGAATTTTTAGAAGCATGGTGGGAGGTCTAAATTATCTCACACAGACTAGACCTGACATTACCTATTCAGTCAGTGTTGTGTCGAGATATATGAATTGTCCCACAAAGCAGCATCTTGGAGCAGCCAAAAGGATCCTAAAGTATGTGGCAGGATCTCTGGATTATGGTATTTGGTATGAAAGTGTAAAAGACTTCAAGGTGAGAGGCTACACAGACAGTGATTGGGCTGGTTGTGTTGATGACAGAAAGAGTACATCAGGATCTGTGTTTGACTTAGGATCAGGAGCTATTACTTGGAGCTCAAAGAAGCAAGATACAGTGGCGCTATCATCTTCAGAAGCTGAGTACATAGCTATGGGTGCTGTAGCTAAGCAATTGCTGTGGTTGAAGAAGCTGTTAAAGGATCTATGCTGTGAGTAACAGGGTGCATTAGAAATCTGGTGTGACAACAAGTCTACTATAGCTATGGCAAAGAATCCTGCATTTCACGCCAGAACTAAGCACATTGATGTGCAATACCATTTCATCAGGAAATTGGTACTTGAAGGACATATTGCTTTGAAATTTTGTGGAACTGATTTTCAGAATGCTGACTTGTTTACCAAAGCTCTGAATCAAGTCAAGCATCAACACTTCATGGAGAAGATAGGCATGTGCAAGCTTGGATCAAGGGGAGGTGTTGAATGAAGTGATCAAGCATGCACTAGCCGTTGGAGTTTAAGTTATTTCAGTTTGTTTTATGTTGACTGAATTATTGTCAGAAATAATCAATTTCTGTTAGCTACATTTTAGGAAGCTGAATTGGTCTAGGTTGTTAGCACGTTTATCTGAATTTGTGGTCAAATTAGTTTAGCTCATTAAGCCACGTTTTTAGGCATCATTTGTTAGTGTAAACGTGTGCTGATTTCTAGTTTCTGTATTGGCTTATAAAAGCCTTGTTCTGCATTAATGAAAAATATGAAAAATTCTTGTCTTTCTTTTGTTAATTGTCAACATTTCCTTGCTTAGGCTGATGGTTATTCACTTTGTATATTCAGCATTACAAATTAAATATCGAGCCAAGAGTTGAGCATCTCCTCATTGTACGTTTAGATGCAATCACACGCAGATCGAATTGCTTGCCACGATGCCCTCTAGTATCTTCTTGAGGTCTTAATCCTACAGATCCTATTTAGTTTTTAACCTATAGCTATGTATATTGGTCATATCTAATTGTTGTGGTTTCCCATATTAATATTTAGCCTGATGTTTGTGCGTACAGTGTCGAGCTTGCGAGTAGGAGCGAAAAGGGCATTTATTTGTTGTTTTAGTTAATTAATTAAGGCACTGATATAGGATCGATGTATTCCACTTAATTAGATTGATTGCGAATCACAGGCATAAGTAACGGCGCTGATTAGGAGTTCCCTTACATGTGTTTATTTCTCCATGAAACTTCTTACCTAGCCTTTATATATTCATCTTGCACTTCACAGTTGTACGTAGGAGATGTGTTGGAGCTAAGGGGCATACGTACGTACGAGTTAATTAGCAAACTGCATGGTTGCCCTCTTTCTGATAGATCGATGCAACTTGGATTAATACTGTTATAGGTATCTCCGCTTTGCTTACGGTGTGAATAATGCTAACTGGTACCACGAGATGCAAATATGTGGCATTTTTTATGGAGTTGTCATCCCGAATGACCGTCTCTAATAACATTTGCCTTTTACTTTTGTGGCTTGTAAATTGCGTAATTGAAGTTCTTTGAGAAATTAAATGCAGGTCATGTGAAAACTTGGCCGGTAAGATCCCACAGCTCCCACACCGCTGGGTTTTGCTAACTCATTAATTAGGAAGATTTCGATATCTTGGGGTTATTAAACTGATCCTTAATTAATTAGCTTTTGGAAGTCAACCATCAGTTGGATCAAGGCTTCGCATCGGCGCCTTCTCAATTTTATTGCTTGTTTGAGCAGGAAAGTGTAAGCCCATTTTCTTATTAGGTAGTAGGCACCTTTCCACGCGTTGCACATTTTAGAATAAATAAACGCAGGGAATAAAATTTTAAATTGTGGATGGATATATAACTAATCATGTGCTGTCTCAGTAGTTAGTCTGCGTTGATATTTTAATTATATCGCATAGTTTGTTATCCATTGAATTTGGTTTTGTGCTCATTCTATTCCCAAGTCACTTTGGGGGCGTAATCAAGACACCCTCTAAGCTTGGACGACATTTCTCCAGTCACCAACTGCCATCTGTAAAGCAATGAGTGGCTAGATCGGTCAACCTATCTTCTCTTGATCCTTATCCGTCAAACCTGGGACGTTATCGAGGCACCCTCTGTACTTGAGTGCTTCGCCCTCCAAACGCTAGCCGCCATCTCTAAAGATAAGGGCGACTCAGCGCCCTGCCGTATTCTCTGCCATGCGCCATCTAATCAATCCTAGGGGTCTTATCGAGATCGTCTCGAAATAATTCTCCTCCAGTCTCCAGCCGGCACGTGAAGGGACTACTGCTGACTTAGCCTCCAGCTCATCCCCCACCATCATCCTTAAACCCCTGATGAAGCCACGTGTCTATCCTCAACAGCCTTTAAAGAGGGAGGCAATGGATCCAAAAGGGGGAGCAATCCTTTCGGATGAGGAGGTTCGAAAAAACTAAAACCAATAAGTCATTCTTTTCTTCAAGTCTTTCCTTAATAAATTCTAAAGGAGAATGCACCTTGCATGGACCTCAATGGTCTAGGGACTCTCTCTAAAACCTCCCTCAAATTCATCCTCTAACTTGACCGTCGGAGGTACCACGGGGGAAACACGCTTCGTACCCCGGCGTTGCTTGTGCGTGCAGGCCATCAGTCCACCCCATACGCTCAGAGCTAGGCATAAAGTCGGAGGGGAAGTCGGCCCCTTTATCCTTCATCATCCTATTGCGACAGCCAACCGCACCCCCATCGACTGTTTGTTTACGAGCATCAACAATCTGGCACCCACCGTGGGGCCCACTCTCTTCTCTGAGAAGAAATGCCCAATTCTGAGCAGGGGTCTGATCCAGTTCATCCTTACACTACTGGAATTGCACCATTCAAGCTAAACAAAGACTGGAATCGCATCATTCAAACTTAGGAGGATTAGCGTATGGCTATGAGGAGCCAGTCTGAGTGTATCCCTTGGAGGCTCCAGCAGCTTTCAGGGGGATATTTGCCAAGAAGAACCCCGAAAGCCCTCCTGAAGAAGATGCAGCACTAAAGTTCTCATCTGGCTTGAATATGAAGCGTAGGCTTTCTACAGCCGTCACAGATAGGAGCAGCCATCAAATCTTTGACGAGCCACCCAGACCATCACTGCCTTCATAGAAGAAGTCCTTTCTCACCCAGTGTGAGAAAGTGGGAAGAGCTCACAGGCTCGTCATCTGGTCTTCTCAGGAATATTCAACAGCCCTGGCCACCGGTCACTGCTTAGAACCGCCAGAGTCGAAGTACAGTCTGGTGGTCGAAGCATGCGACTTGCACTCTTCCCGCAAGAAGGATCCTCCATTTATAAGATGGTCCGACCGTCGTTATCCCTAGAATCCTCAATAGGAAGAACATGATCCCATCAAATTCCAGGGAACAAAACGTCGGCCTGTGGGGTTCTCTCCAACAAGAAGCCCCCATCACAGAAGTTGTCTAGGCCCCCTCCGTCGAGCTACATCTTCCAAAAGCTCAAACAACGGAATATCGGGCCTACCAGAGCAACCGGCGGTGGACAAGCAGTATCTGTCGAAAATCACCCTGTCCACCGTCGACCTGCAAGGATCTCAGTAAAGCCTCTAAGTAGGTCCTTGGCTGATGACACGGTCAATATGCCAACAACTCAACGACGCTTAAAAAGCCAAACGACTCACCATCAAGAGAAAGAGCAAGCCCCGGCTCCGGGCGCAACTCAGTTTGGCAACAAAGATGACCAACGAAGCAACAGCTTCCATTCGTCAAGGCGGGAAGGTTCACAGGCAAAAAGAAACAGTCAAAGAAGCTCAGCTTCGGTAACCTAGTCCCCATCAAAAATTTGTCCTCAAAAGGCGCATGAGTAAAAAGTACGAATTCGGTGTCATCCGAAGTTGCGAGTGCAAGTCTATTGTACTTTATCCTGTGTAAAATTCCAATAATCAATAGAAATGTAAAGGAGGAAAGGAAATACATCAAAGACCTAGTTAGCTGGGAACTCAGCCAAGTCCATCAAAGTCCTTGGTACCTAATCTGGCTAAACCCAAGGCAAGAACGACCCCTCGGTCGACATCAAAGTCCTTGGTACCTAATCTGGGTAAAACCAAGGCAAGAACGACCCCTCGATCGACATCAAAATCCTTCGTACCTAATCTGGGTAAAACTAAGGCAAGAACGACCATTCGGTCGGATTCTTCGAAGCCCTTGGCACTTCCTAAAGAGTAAGACCAAGGCACGGCGACCACTCGGTTGGATTCTTCAAAGCCCTTAGCACTTCCTAAAGAGTAAGACCAAGGCATGGCGACCACTCGGTCGGATTCTTCAAAGCCCTTGGCACTTCCTAAAGAGTAAGACCAAGGCACGGAGATCACTCGGTCGGATTCTTCAAAGCCCTTGGTACTTCCTAAAGAGTAAGACCAAGGCACGACGACCACTCGGTCGGATTCTTCAAAGCCCTTGACACTTCCTAAAGAGTAAGACCAAGGCACAACGACTTCTCAGTCGGAACAAAGCCCTTGGTACCTT
>BQKN01001105.1:392772-429628 GCA_022839385.1 Asparagus kiusianus
GGGGGGGGGGGGGGGATATCTTTGTATAATCCACTCCTTCCCGTTGTTGGAACCCTTTTACGACTAATATGGCCTTATACCTCTTGCTTCCATCACTCTCCTGTTTGATCCGATAGACCCATTTGTTATGTAAGGTTTTCTTCTGTGCAGGTAGCTGGGCTAACTCCCATGTCTCATTCGAGTGGAGAGAATCCATCTCTTCTTGCATCGCATGCTCCTACTGCTGAGATTCACTAACTTGCATAGCCTCCTCATAGCATTCCGGCTCTCTGCTATCTATCAAAAGTAAGTAATCAAGTGATGAGAGATATCTGAGATTCGGCTTGAGTACCCTGGATGACCTCCTAAGCTCCATGCCCTGGGTAGTAGCTTCTACACCTGGAGCCTCCTCCGTTCTTCGGTCAGAACTAACACTATCTTCCCCATCTAGAAGTTCCTCCAAATCCATATACTTGGATCCATCTGTATCATTAGTGCTGCTCCCACTATTTTGACTATCATTGGTATTGCCTCTGATCTTATACATCACCTCCTCAGTGAATATCATATCCCTTCTCCTGATGATCTTCCTATTTTTCTCATCCCAAAGACGATACCCAGAACTCATTAATGCCGTATCTAATGAATGTACTCTTCTGTGACTTAGTTCCTAGCTTGTCCCAGACATGGTCACTAATATGAATATATTCCATACAACCAAATACTCACAAATGTGAAAGATTGATATTCTTGCCACTCCAAACCTCCTCTGGAATCCCAAAATCCAATAGAACTAATGACCCATGATTAATCAAGTAAGCTATCATATGCACCGCATCCGCCCAAAATATCTTAGGTAGACCTGCATGTAATCGCATGCTCCTGGCACGCTCCGTTAATGTCCTGTTCATCCTTTCTGCAACGCCGTTCTATTATGACGTCCCTAGAGTAATCCTCTCCAAACGAATCCCGTTTAGAGTACAAAACCTCTTGAATTCCTCCAGCTCGTATTATCCACCATTGTCTAATCTCAGACACTTTACCTTTAGATCTGTCTCGTTCTCCACCATGACCTTCCACTTCTTGAAGATCCCGAACACCTCTGACTTGTGCTTCATGAAGTGTACCCACACCTTCCTCGAGTGATCATTGATAAAGGTGACATAATACGTCAAACTGCTAAGAGAAGACATACTAGCTGGACCCTATACGTCTGTATGAACAAGCTTTACCTTCTAAGCTTTAGGTGGTCTTCTACCCTTTTGAAAACTAACTCTCTTCTGCTTCCCGTAGATACAGTCCTCACAAACACCAACCTCTACTGAATCAATGCAGGTTAGATTTCCTTATTAATGTAGAATTTTTATCCCCTTCTTGCTCATATGTCCCAACCTATTGTACCACAGATCTGCACTCTCCTAGCCAGCTATAATTGCGAGGGTGTCACTTGCATGTGAGGTGAGGTAGAGAGTTCATGTTTTGTTACCTCGGGCAACCACCATCGTGTCATTGGAGATTTTCCATGGACCCTCGGTGAATATTAAAACATAGTCTTCCACTCCAAGCTAGCCAACCAAAATAAGATTCCTCTTTAGCTTCGGTACGTGTCTGACATTCTTCAGATTCCACTTAGAGCCCTTCAACTGTATTTGCACATCACCTCTTCCAATAACACTGTAGGCTGTCTAAAAAATCACAATAAAAAGCTAGTCCCCGTCTAGTCTCAATTAAGAAGGTTACAATCAGACGACTTTCTTATTACCAAAGGAAAGCTGTAATCGAAGGATGCCCCTATGGATCATGGAGAAATTATAAGCCAACGATTTCTTCAAACCGAGAGGTAGAATTCATCCCTACAGTCAAAACACAAATGGCTACGTTCCAAGGGTCAAAGAAACGCAATCATGGCATCTTCAGCTATCAACACAGCCCCACATTGGAGATGATTGATCTTGATGGCTGCGACAGCAACATGACCAATATTATATTAGTAACTATCAGAGGTACTTATGAGCAGTGTAATGATTTTAGAAAAGCGGGAAGATCTAGAGACTACGTGAACAGTCTTATTAAAAAGCTCGCCATATCGTGACCTGCAGTTGATAGAGCGTTATTGGGATGCCTCAAGTGTCACAAAAGACCTTGATAAGGCCTTCTCTACTTGTCATTGGTGTCATCCATATATAAAGACAGAGATGACAGAACGCAGCTCCAACCGCTGCGGAACGCAGCTCCAATCGCTGCAGAACGTAGCTCTAACCGCTGCAGAACGCAGCTCCAACCGTTGCAGAACGCACTTCCAGATACTGCGTTCAAACACAAAATCTATGCCAGAACGAAAGTCAAGGTTCTGACTCATTCAAATGTAATCGTAACAACTTCGAAGCTGTTCTTCACCCACGATTCGGGGAGTGGTTTACGTGGGTTGTTACACCCGATTAATAGGGCGACTAAACCCCTATTTAGGCATGGATTATGAGGGCAGTTATACCCCTACTCCCCTATAAATATCAACAAACTCAACAGAGTTAAAGGGGGATTTTTGGGAAATCAGATCGGATTTTCTAGAATCAGATCGGGGAGAATTTTCAAGGATTGGATCCTTACACAATCGGAAGGCAACCATCTTCGACAGAAGAGTTCCAGACCTTCGATACTTGGCTTATTAACCGAATTATTTCGGTTCAAACAACTCTTTTCTTATTAGAGTTCGTTACTCGTTCCGAACTACAATACTCGTCGAGAGTTCTTGAGCAGTTTAACCAGACAGGTCATTTGTTCCAGCGAATTGAGATTTTCGGATCGTCAACGGAGAGCAAGTTCGACGCGAGTATTCGAAGGAAGCACTCCATCGCCACCGTGAAGAACCTACATTTAAACAAAGGGGAGAATCCAGATCATTTTCTTCTCTTTTGTAATCAGGAAATCCAATTGTAATCGAGAGTTGAGAGACTTGTAAACATTCTTTTTCTAAGCAGTTAGAGAGAATAAAATCGAACATAATTCTTTCATTATTTTCTTGTTGCAAATTTTCCACCAAACAAACACTACAAGGTTCATTATCCCCCAAGTATACTTTCTCAAAGTCCCCTGCTACATAGTTATGAAGAAGCTTCCTATTAGCAGTGGCGTGGAACGAGGCTCCCGAATCAATAACCCATGAATCAGAATCGCTATCCATAGCAAGTATCAAGGCATCTTGCACGAGATGAGCCTCCTGCTCATTCGCATCCTTATTTTGTGCTTTACTGGATGAAGACATATGACCCTTGTTTGGTGGAAAATTTGTAGTAAATAAAATAAAAGAAATTTGATTTGTATTCTCTCGATTTTAATTACAATTTGAATTCTCGATTACAAAAGAGAGGAGAATGATCTGAATTCTCCCCTTTATTTAATTCTAGGTTCTTCACGGTGGCGATGGAGTACCTCTCTCGAATGTTCGCGTCGAGTTTGCTCTCCGTTGACTATCCGTACTTCTTGATTCACTGGAACAATATCTCCTCCTCACGATATGACGCTGTGGAGGACTTGCGTGGCAAGTTTAAAACTCTTGATGAGTTGATAACTCTGAACGAGTTTGAAACTCTATGAAAGAGTCGATTTAACCGAAAGTCGGTTATAAGCCAAGGATGAAGAAGATCTTGTTGCCGATCTCCAAAGCTCGAGCTGAAGGATGAAGGATCCTCTTTTTGTTGCCAAGTCCCAGCTGAAGGATCAGAACTAAAGGATCCTAGCCCCCAACTAAACTGATTTTTCAGTTATTTATAGGGGATTAAGGGGTGTAACCACCCCCTTAATTCACTCATAAGTGGGGCTGAATGGCGTGTAACCGTCTCCTTAATCCGCTCCTAAGTGGTGGAGGAAATCCCTCAGATCATGGGGATAAAACAGTTTCTGGAACCGTTCAACTTGTGTTTGAACGAGTCAAACGCAGGTCCTGCATTCTGGAATAAAATCTGCATTTGAACGCAGTGTTTGCAAGTTGTGTTGGGCAACAGATGGAACCTATGTTTATAGCTGTTAGAAGCTGTGTTGGCATCAGTTAGATGCTGCGTTTGGTAACGGTTGGAAGCTGCGTTTTGCAGCATTTAGGAGCTGCGTTCGGCAGCGAATGGAAGCTGCGTTTTTTAGCATTTAGGAGCTACGTTTGGTAGCAAATGGAAGTTGCATTTTGCAGCATTTAGGAGCTGTGTTTAGCAGCGAATGGAAGCTGCGTTTTGCAGTATTTAGGAGCTTCGTTTGGCAACGAATGGAAGCTGCGTTTGTAGCATTTAGGAGCTGCGTTTGCATAGCTTTGACTCTGGAATGAGGCCACTTGTGCTTCACCTCTGGGATACAGGGATGAGTCCTGCGTCTTGGATTGAAGAGATCATTGACTTGTAATCTCTTCCGTCAGAGCGTTGCGACGATCGTTGTTTAGTAATTTTCACTTTAGCTCTTTGAAATGTGAGAGTTGTCAGATTGCAACTCTCATTATTGGTTGTGAAGAACCATTGATCAGAGCTTTCATCGGTTATCGTGAAGGTTGTTGATTTATAACATTCATCGATCTACGTGAAAATCTTCAAATTGTAGCCTTCTAGAAGTCGTCGAATTGTAACCTCCATTGTTGATGTTTGTGGGGATAAGCTATCTGTTGTGATTTTTAGACAGCCTACAGAACCCCCTCCAAAGTTTTCGAATGTTCGCGGGTTGACTGGGACGAATTTTCGGAATACTTTGGATCTCAACTTTAATCTTGGAGCTGTTGATTCCTTATCATAAAGGAGTTGTTCTCTGCAACCGATTCGAAAGCATCTTGGTTGAAGGGATTTGCCACACAGGACTCGTGTGAAGGTATGCATCATAATCCTGCTTCTGGAATGCGGGGGTGGACCGCTACGTTTTGTACTTGAGACGCAAGTCTCACCCTTGCGTTTTAAATTTGGAACCCGGGTGTGACCTTTGCGTTGTGGTTTTTGCGACGCAAGTGTGACCTCGGCATTTTGACTTGAGACGCGGAAGTGGCCTTCATGCATTTTGACTAAGTCTTTGAGACTTGTCATTAGCTCTTCTGTTTCAAGTCTCAGCTCACATCCATTAAGCTGATGGGCCTGCAAATATACATAGGATTTTTGGCAAATCCTCAGCCATCAACGGATTTGATAAGCCTTTACCGACTACCGTTTGAGTTGGGCTAGCATGCAGATTGTCTAAGTCCGTTCCACATGTGACGTTATGCTAAGAGAGTTAACCCTCTTAGTGCTACGATGTTGAATACGTAGACTTCGCCATTATTATGGGAATAGGCTACCCGGCAGCATGTGTCAGATGCAGACTTATCTCTATTTAGGGATCGAGATAAAATCCCCCATGCGTGTAAGGCATGGATTTTGAATACGTGGGCTCTTGTCCTTTTTATGGAAGAAGACTAACCAGCAACACGTATTAGGCGTTGACTTATCCCTACTTAGGATTCGGGATAAAATTCTTCAGAATAAATTCTGGTGTCTTTTTCATGGCGAAAGACTAACCGGCAACGCGTATTAGGCATTGTCTTAACCCTACTTAGGATTTGGGATAAAATTCTCCAGAATAAATTCTGGTGTCTTTTTCGTGGCGAAAGACTAACTGGCAACGCGTATTAGACGTTGACTTATCTCTAGTTAGGGATCGAGATAAAATTCCCCCTTGCATGAAAGACATGGATTCAGAGATTATTAATTTAATAATAATCACTGGCTATAATATTGAATCTGTAGACTTTGTTTTTGTTTCTTCATGTGTTACTTAAAACACTAAAAGAAAGTTGGAAGTGCCAGATGTATAGTATTAACTTGGCATGAATTTTCACTTAGAGTGAAATTCAAAAATTTTCTTTATTATCACCAGGATAATTCCAGAAAATATTTAATCCGCTGGGGATTTTATAATAAAAACTTACTATTCTTGTTGAAAAATTATTAACAAGTTCATTGCGGGGTTTAACTATTAGAGGTGTGATGTTAACCTAACAGTATTTTATGGGCCTATCGCTCTATTGAAGAGAGTCGTTAAGTTAATTTGTGTTGTCAGAGGTGTGATGTTAACTTGACTGGAATTTGAGGACCTATCGCTCTATTAAGGAGAGTCGATAAATGGATTGTGTCGTCAGAGGTGTGATGTTAACTTGATGGGAAAGATATCGCGATTGGGGAAATTTTGTGAGCTTATCGCTCTATTGGAGAGAGTCGATAAGTGGATTTTGTCAGAGGTGTGGGATTAACATGACAAGAATTTATTACGGTCGGAGCAACTTTGGGGACTTATCATCATATTGAAGAGGATTGATAAGTGGATTTGTCAGAGGTTTGGCGTTAACGTGACAGGAATTTATGTACTTGTGACTTGCACAAGATTTTGGGAATTAGCGTCTCGCTGGGGAAACTTGCTAAGTGAGCTTATCACCAGAAGCGATGAATTTTGATACTTGTGATTTGAATAAGATTTTGAAGACTTAACATCTTACTGGAGAAGATTATGATTTGAGCAATTTTAAGGACCTATCATCCTATTAAAGAGGATTGATAAGTTAATTGTCAGAGGTGTATTGTTAACGTGACCAATTGGGAGTGATGCAAGCTGGATGAATACTCTGTGGGGTGATGATCGTCAGAAGTGTAATGTTAACTCAACGATGTGAAAGATTCGTTACTCTTAATCCAATGGATTCTAAGTAACCAACCCCCAGTCTTGATTAAGACTTAGCAGGGGAAGAAAAATAGGGTTAGACATGGCATATCGTCTAGTAGGGCACTATCCCTAAAGTCGGAATAGAGGCACATCACCTGGTAGGCCACTATCTGATGAGTTTGGCTATCAGAGGTAACTATTAACGTGATAGTTTTGTGGACCCGCCATCCTATTACAGAGGATTAGTAGATTGATGAGCTATCAGAGGTAACTGTTAACATGATAGCTTTGTTGGACCCACCATCCTACTTGAAGAGGATTGACAGATTGATGGATTATCAGAGGTAACTGTTAACATGATAGCTTTGTTGGACCCGTCATCCTACTTGAAAAGGATTGGTGGGGGAATTTAGAGGAAATGGACTATCAGAGGTAACTGTTAACGTGATAGTTTTGATGGACCCGCCATCCTACTTAAAGAGGATTGGTGTTGGAATTTAGAGGAAATAGACTATCAGAGGTAATTGTTAACATGATAGTTTTGACGGATTTCGTGGTTGACAAATGTATTCTTATTGAACATAATGACAACTCAGAAAATTTATTACTCATAATCGAATGAACTATAAATAAACCAACCCCCAGTCTTAAACAAGTGCAAGGGGAAAGGACAGACATGGCACATTACCTAGTGGGCTATTATCTAACGAGTTTGACTATCAGAGGTAATTGTTAATGTGATAGCTTTGGGACCTGCCATCCTACTAAAGAGGATTGGCTTCAGTGGCCATAGTATCTTCTTCTTCTGACTGATAAGATTGGGCTTGGTCTGATTGCTCAGGTTGATCCTGCGTACTTTGTTCTTCAGCTTTGACCCTGACAATAATATTTTGAGCCTGTTCACCTTGAGAGATTAGTTGTCTCCAGGAACGGCATTCTGCAACCCTCATTTGTGCTAGAAGGTCGGTATGTAAGTTGTGTCGACAGGTCTCCACTAGGGTAGACTGTGTCATACCTGTCGGACATCGTAGAGCCATGTTTCGAAACCTTTTGACGAAGGCTTTGACGGACTCCCTCTTCTTCTGCTTAGTGGCGAGAAGAGTATGGATGAAGACTTCTGTATCCTCTTTAAAGAATCTTGACAGGAAGAGTCTTTCTAAATCCGCCCACTTTTGGATGCATCTGGTAGGCAGTTTCCTGAACCATTCAAAGGCAACTCCCTTGAGGGTACCAATGAACAATCGAGCCAGTATGGCTTCGTTTGATATCACATTCCCAGTCTGTTACTTGAAATGATAGATATATTGGTTCGGAGATCCCTTGCCGTCAAAAGTTTATAGCATTGGGACCTCGAATTTTGGAGGATAAGGGGCTGCATCCCATTCGGTAGGATAGGGCCTGACATCTCCCTCGTCTTGGAGCTCGCTTCTGTTAGTAATAGCATTGAGGCGGGCTTCCAATTCTTCCATTTTGACCGATTGAGGATTCTGTTCATTATCGGTCTCACTTCCTTCATCAGAGGAAGATTCCAGGTTGTAGGCTTCTTGGTCAGAAGCAGCATCATCAACCACTTTTCCCTTCCCTTTGCTTGTGTGAAGTTGGGATGAAGACGCTTTTCTTCTCCGGGAAGATTCTTGCCTAGGTGGCGAATCTGTCTTCTGAGATTTGGCCTTGTCTGCGATGATTTGATTCATCAAGGCCAAGAGTTCATTGATGGCCTCCTGCTGAGATTTGATCATGGACTCCTGCTCATCAAGTCTCTTCACGAGATCTTCATGATTTCCCATCATATAAGCGGAGCTCTCATGTTCAACAAAAGAGCTTGATGATTGGGACTCTGCAATGGCTGAGTGTTCATCATCGGAATTTGTTTCTCTGGCTAACATCCGATAGTTGACAGGAGGATGACTCCCGTTTGAGTCCGAGTATGTTGATAAACTCCATCGGACCTATTCAGGAAGTCTTTCAAGCCATAGGACTGATCGTTCTCTGACTCATCGGAATTAGGAACTGATGATCTCCCTCTACCGATCATGTTGGAAGTAACTTCAAGGTATTCATCCTCTGAAGTCTTCTTCTTGTGTGAACGTCATCGTTGGTTAGGCAAAGCAACGTTCGTTGGTCGGTTGAATATCGACGGTTGGGCCGCATATGAGCAGCATTGACATCCCGAGAGGACTGTAGGAATCAGTCGTTCACATTGAAATGAATGAATGACTTGTTGCATCGGTCTTTCTCTCGATATGAACTCTCTCAAGTCTGTTGTAAAGACTCGATAATTACTCACTGATTGTGAGGTTTGAATTGGAAACCCCAGTCCATGATTAGACAGGACTGACTCTAGGTGAACATGTATCCGGTTGATTTGCCTTGAATCCATGAACTTCTTATATCCACCCCTTAATCTAGTCACGCTACGCAGAGTATTCAGGGGTCTTGCTGCCCGGTCAGCGAGACGGGAGTCCAGGGGGCGGCGTGCCCCTGGCCGAGGGGTCCAGGGGCAGCGCCTCGAAGCTTCACGGTATACACCAGGTTCTGTATTGGATTTCGTCACCCGAACACATGCCTGAGCTCCAGGTGTTGCTGGTGAAACGCAGTCTTGAGGTCTGCGTTTTGCTGATGAAACGTAGTCTTAAAATCTACGTTTAGCCTGGCTTATGCAGAGCTCGTGTTGAGGCTCACAAACGCAGAACTCGCGTTGATTGGAAGATCAGCTTTTTTGGAGTTGTGCCGAAGCTAAGTCCTCTCCTTCAGAGAGGGGACTGTATGAACAATGCAACCTCCAAGGGGGACAGTCCTTCAATGAGTCGGCCACAAATGGAGTTTTAGTCTCCTTAGAAACTTTATAGATCTTACGTATAGCCTTGGGGCTAAGGGATCCGGAGGAGAGGGCCTCCTCAAACTTGGCTTGATCGAACTCGATGATTAGAGTTTCAACGGTCGTTCCAGCGAGATCGACGTCGGATTGCACCACCACTTCTTCGTCAGAGAAGCTCATCCCCAGCGGAGTCGCCATCTTTTGTTTGGTGGAAAATTTATAGTAAATAAAATGAAAGAAATTTGATTTGTATTCTCTCGATCTTAATTACAATTTGAATTCCCGATTACTAAAGGGAGGAGAATGATCTGGATTCTCCCATTTGTTTAATTCTGGGTTCTTCACGGTAGCGATGGAGTACCTCCCTCGAATGTTCGCGTTGAGTTTGCTCTCCGTTGACGATCCGTACTTCTTAATTCACTAGAATAGTATCTCCTCCTTACGATTTGACACTGTAGAGGACTTGCGTGGCAAGTTTGAAACTCTTGATAAGTTGATAACTCTGAACGAGTTTGAAATTCTATGAAAGAATCGATTTAACCGAAAGTCGGTTATAAACCAAGGATGAAGAAGATCCTGTTGCCGATCTCCAAAGCTCGAGCCGAAGGATGAAGGATCCTCTTTTCGTTGCCAAATCCTAGCTAAAGGATCAGAACTGAAGGATCCCAGCCCCCAACTAAACTGATTTTTTAGTTATTTATAGGAGATTAAGGGGTGTAATCGCCCCCTTAATTCCTAAGTGGGGCAGAATGGGGTGTAACCGTATCTTTTGTTTGGTGGAAAATTTGAAGTAAAAGAAATGAAAGAAAAATTAATTTGTATTCTCTCAAAATCGATTACAATTTGGATTCCGATTACAAAAGAGAGGAGAATGAATTTGATTCTCCCCTTTGTTTAATTCTGGGTTCTTCACGGTGGCGATGGAGTGCCTCCCTCGAATGCTCGCGTCGAGTTTGCTCTCCGTTGACGATCCGAATGTCTTGATTCACTGAAACGTGGTCTTCTCCTCACGATTTGACGTTGTGGAGAACTTGCGTGGTAAGTTTGAAACTCTGACCAAGTTTAGAAGAACTTGCAGAGCAAGTTGGAAACTCTGGACGAGTTGATAACTCAGATCGAGTTTAACTCTGAACGAGTTTGAACTCTTAAAAAAGAGTTGATTTGAACCGAAAGTTCGGTTAATAAGCCAAGGGAATTCTCCAAGGACTTTGTTGCTGTAGAAAGCTCCAAGATGCCCGATCAAGGATCCCCAAAAAGTCAGCCCCAAAAAAAGAGGATCTGAACTCAGTTGAGTTTCCCACTATTTATAGGGGATTTAGGGATGTAACCGCCCCCTTAAATCTCTCCTTAATGAGGGTTTAATGGGATGTAACTGCCCCCCCATAAATCTCTCCATGATAGGGTAGTGATCCCGTCAAATCATGGGGAGAAAACGATTCTGGAACCGTTCAAATCGTGCTTGAACGAGTCAAACGCTGAAAACAGCGTTCTGGGACCAAACTCTGCGTTTTAGACCTAAAACGCAGAGTTGGGCCTGTTTTAGGCTGAAAACGCACAGGTCGCGCTGCGTTGTAAATCTGAAACGCAGAGTTGGGACACAGAGATGAACTCTGCGTTTTGGACCTGGGACGCAGAGTTGGGCTCCGCATGAACTGTGCGTTTTGGACCTGGGACGCAGAGTTGGGCTCTGCATGAACTGTGCGTCTTGGACTTGGGACGCAGAGTTAGGCTCCACATGAACTGTGCGTCTTGAACCTAGGATGCAGAATTGAACTCTGCGTTTCAAGCCCACGTACTCTGCGTTTCAAGTTTGGAACGCAGCCATGACCTCTGCGTTTTGAATCTCAAATGTGGTCACGACCTCTGTGTTTTGAGTTTAGAACGCGGGCATGACCTCTACGTTTTGAGTTTGGAACACGGGCATGACCTCTGCGTTTTGAATCTTGAATGCAGAGGTGAGCCTCTGGCGGGCTCGGTGAACTTCAGCCTAAGTCCAATGTTCAGACGAAGTCCAGTCTTGCAGACGGACTTCAGAACGTAACTTGCTATGAAGAACATGTCATAACTTTCAAACCGTAAGTCAGAATTGGACGAATTATATATGAAAATCGGCTATCTCGACGAGACGGAACTGACCAAACCTACCCCACAGGGTTTGATTTGCTCCTTCAATTTTGCCAAATTCCTTACGGTTTGAGAGATATCTGCGTTTTAATATGAAGAGACCGTCGATTTGTAGTCTCTTTTACTAGAGCGTTGCAAAGATCGTCACCTTGTAACCTTCGTCTTGGCTCCTTGAAATATGAGAGTCGTCAGATTATAACTCCAGATGTTGATTGTGAAGGTTGTTGATTAGAGCTTTCATCAGTTGTTGCGAAGATCGTCAGATTGTAACCTTCATCGATCCATGTGAAAGTCTTCAAATTGTAGCCTTCTGAAAGCCGTCGAATTGTAACTTCCATCATCGGTATTTGATGGAGATCATCTATCTGTTGTGATTTTTAGACAGCCTACACTCCTAAATCCGCTCCTAAGTGGGGGCGGAAATCCCTCAGATCATGGGGGAGAAAACGGTTTCTTGAACCGTTCAACTTGTGTTTGAACGAGTCAAACGCAGGTCCTACATTCTGGAACGCTCTGTTAATGTCTTGTTCATCCTTTCTGTAATGCCATTCTATTGTGGCATCCCTAGAGTAATCCTCTCCAAACGAATCCCGTTTAGAGTACAAAACCTCTTGAACTCCTCCAGCTCGTATTCTCCACCATTGTTTAATCTCAGACACTTCACATTTAGATATGTCTCGTTCTCCACCATGACCTTCCACTTCTTGAAGATCCCGAACACCTCTAACTTGTGCTTCATGAAGTGCTCCCACTGTCGAGATTCACTAACTTGTATAGCCTCCTCATAGCATTCTGGCTCTCTACTATCTATCAAAAGTAAGTAATCAAGTGATGAAAGATATCTGAGATTCGGTTTGACTACCCTGGATGACCTCCTAAGCTCCATGCCCTGGGTAGTAGCTTCTACACATGGAGCCTCCTCCGTTCTTCGGTCAGAACTAGCACTATCTTCCCCATCTGGAAGTTTCTCCAAATGAATATACTTGGATCCATCTGTATCATTAGTGTTGCTCCCACTATTTTGACTATCATTGGCATTGTCTCTGATCTTATACATCACCTCCTCATTGAATATCATATCCCTTCTCCTGATGATCTTCCTATTTTTCTCATCCCAAAGACGATACCCAGAACTCATTAATGCCGTATCTAATGAATGTACTCTTCTGTGACTTAGTTTCTAGCTTGTCCCAGACATGGTCACTGATATGAACATATTCCATGCAACCAAATACTCACAAGTGTGAGAGATTGATATTCTTGCCACTCCAAACCTCCTCTGGAATCCTGAAATCCAATGGAACTAATGATCCATGATTAATCAAGTAAGCTGTCAAATGCACCGTATCTGCCCAAAATATCTTAGGTAGATCTGCATGTAATCGCATGCTCCTGGCACGCTCCGTTGTACTGTTCATCCTTTCTGCAACGCCGTTCTGTTGTGGTGTCCCTAGAGTAATCCTCTCCAAACGAATCCCGTTTAGAGTACAAAACCTCTTGAACTCCTCCAGCTCGTATTCTCCACCGTTGTCTAATCTCAGACACTTCACCTTTAGATTTGTCTTGTTCTCCACCATGACCTTCCCCTTCTTGAAGATCCCGAACACCTCTGACTTGTGCTTCATGAAGTGTACCCACACCTTCCTCGAGTGATCATCAATAAAGGTGACATAATACGTCAAATTGCTAAGAGAAGACACACTAGATGGACCCTATACGTCTGTGTGAACAAGCTTTACCTTCTAAGCTTTAGGTGGTCTTCTACCCTTTTGAAAACTAACTCTCTTCTGCTTCCCGTAGATACAGTCCTCACAAACACCAATCTCCACTGAATCGATGCCAGTTAGCTTTCCTTATTAATGTAGAATTTTCATCCCCTTCTTGCTCATGTGTCCCAACCTATTGTACCACAGATCTGCACTCTCCTAGCCAGCTGCAATTGCGAGGGTGTCACTCGCATGTGAGGTGAGGTCGAGAGTTCATGTTTTGTTGCCTCGGGCAACCACCATCGTGTCATTGGAGATTTTCCACGAACCCTCGGTGAATATTAAAACATAGCCTTCCACTCCAAGCTAGCCAACCGAAATAAGATTCATCTTTAGCTTCGGTACGTGTCTGACATTCTTCAGATTCCACTTAGAACCCTTCAACTGTATTTGCACATCACCTCTTCCAACAACACTACAAGGTTCATTATCCCCTAAGTATACTTTCTCAAAGTCCCCTGCTACATAGTTATGAAGAAGCTTCCTGTTAGCAGTGGCGTGGAATGAGGCTCCCGAATCAATAACCCATGAATCAGAATCGCTATCTATAGCAAGGATCAAGGCATCTTGCACGAGATGAGCCTCCTGCTCATTCGTATCCTTATTTTGTGCTTTATTGGATGAAGACATATGACCCTTGTTTGGTGGAAAATTTATAGTAAATAAAATAAAAGAAATTTGATTTGTATTCTCTCTATCTTAATTAAAATTTGAATTCCCAATTATAAAAGAGAGGAGAATGATCTGGTTTCTCCCATTTGTTTAATTCTGGGTTCTTCACGGTGGCGATGGAGTGCCTCCCTCGAATGTTCGTGTCGAGTTTGCTCTCCGTTGACTATCCGTACTCCTTCATTCACTGGAACAATATCTCTTCCTCACGATTTGACGCTGTGGAGGACTTGCGTGGCAAGTTTAAAACTCTTTATGAGTTGATAACTCTGAACGAGTTTGAAACTCTATGAAAGAGTCGATTTAACCGAAAGTCGGTTATAAGCCAAGGATGAAGAAGATCCTGTTGCTGATCTCCAAAGCTCGAGCCAAAGGATGAAGGATCCTCTTTTCACAACCAAGTCCCAGCTGAAGGATCTGAACTGAAGGATCCCAGCCCCCAACTAAACTGATTTTTCAGCTATTTATAGGGGATTAAGGGGTATAACCGCCCCCTTAATTCACTCCTAAGTGGGGCTGAATGGAATGTAACCGTCTCCTTAATCCGCTCCTAAGTGGGGGCGAAAATCCCTCAGATCATGGGGAGAAAACGGTTTCTGGAACCGTTCAACTTATGTTTGAACGAGTCAAACAGAGTTCCTGCATTCTGGAATGAAATCTGCATTTGAACGTAGTGTTTGTAAGTTACGTTAGGCAATAGATGGAACCTACGTTGGCAGCTGTTAGAAGCTGTGTTGGCAGTAGTTAGATGCTGCGTTTGGTAATGGTTGGAAGCTGCGTTTTGCAGCATTTAGGAGCTGCGTTTGGCAGCGAATAGAAGCTGCGTTTTCAGCATTTAGGAGCTGTGTTTGGCAACGAATGGAAGCTGCATTTTGCAGCATTTAGAAGCTGCGTTTGGCAGCTAATGGAAGCTACGTTTGCATAGCTTTGACTCTGGAATGAGGCCACTTGTGCTTCACCTCTGGGATATAGGGATGAGTCCTGCGTCTTGGATTGAAGAGATCATTTACTTGTAATCTCTTCTGTCAGAGCGTCGCGACGATCGTTGTTTAGTAATCTTCGCTTTAGCTCTTTGAAATGTGAGAGTTGTCAGATTGCAACTCTCATTATTGGTTGTGAAGACTATTGATCAGAACTTTCATCGATTGTCGTGAAGGTCGTTGATTTGTAACATTCATCGATCTATGTGAAAGTTTTTAAATTATAGTCTTCTAGAAGTCGTCGAATTGTAACCTCCATTGTTAATGTTTGATGGGGATAAGCTATCTGTTGTGATTTTTAGATAGCCTACAACCCTCTTTGCCGTAGTTCCAACATTTTCCTTTGATAGGCCTAACTTTCATGTTTGACCTCTTCTTGGTTGACTTCGACCGATTCCTTATCTGGTTACCCTTCTTCTGGCTTCTAACTCTCTGCTCGAGATTTAGGACTGATCCTGAACCTTCTAATTTGGATAATTTCCTTCTAACCTCCTCAGATAGAATCATGCTAACAACCTTGTTTAGCTTTAACTTTTTCTTCCCTACAGAATTACTAATTGCGATCACACAACCTACCCAACTATACGGCAACTGTGATAGAATCAATAGGGTCTATACTTCATCTTCAAACGTGATGTCCACGGAGATAAATTGATCAACAATCATGTTGAACTCATTGAGGTGCATCGTGAAGGAGTGTCCTTCTGTCATCTTGAGGTTGAAGAGTGTTTTGACGAGATGCATCTTGTTTTTGGCTGACGGTTGCTCGTACATTTTCACGAGTGCTTCCATAAGCCCTACTGTCGTCTTCTCCTTTAATATATTGTGTGCGACTGTCTTGGCGAGCGACAACCGGATTTTCCCTAGAGCCTTCCTATCAAGTATCTCCTATTCCTCGTCTGATTCGTCTTTCTTCTTTCCTTTAGCTTTGCCCATCAACGGACGGTACAAATCCTTCTGGTACAGATAGTCCTCTATCCGTGACTTCTAGTAGGCGAAGTCTGAGCCGTCAAACTTCTCGATATTAGGTTTGCTTTCCTCTTCTATGGCTCTCACACAAACCTTCTGAACGAAGCTCTGATACCAGTTGTTGGGAATTCAAAACAATCAAATCGAATTCGTGTCCTTCCGGACCTTGTGTTTGAGAGTAGGAAACTAAGAAAATCACCGTAAATAAAAGATAAAACTAACAGAAAAGTAAACAAGAAAGAACACACTACATTTAGCGAGATTCGGCAATGTGCCTACGTTCTCAGGAACCACACCACACAATTCTTTGATTAATTGAAGAAGATTATAATGCTCATAAATAGGTTTTTATCTCTCTGAGATCTCTCAAAAACCCTCTTTTTCTATTGCATATAAAATCTAAAAACATTTAAGGTATATATAGAGTCCGGATTATGGAAATCCCGACTCCGATGGACCGGACATGCAAAGTCGGTCGACCGACCAGAACGACGAATTCTGCAGGGTCTGGCGTGCACGTTTCGGTCGACCGGACTCCTGATGTCGGTCAACCGACCAGAGTGTCAATTTATTCTCAGTTTCCTGCAGGCATCGCGGTCGACCGGACCTCCTTCGTCGGTCGACCGGCCAGCGACTAGACTGTTTTCTTCGTCTTTTTGATTCAACTTTGGGTCTACACACTTAGACTAACATAATTGTGAATATTCTATGTACTATCACCTAATTGTGAATGGACCCTCATACTTTTGTTCCCCCTATAGTATTGACGCAGATGTGAATACACCCTCTTATTGAACTTTTTCTTCTCTTTTAAAATTTTAAAAGAAAGCACCTGTGTGATCTATCATCACCAACAGAACTATAGGGTGTCTACTTGAATAGTAATGCCAAATAACCTCAATAGATCAGGAGCAGCATCATCAAACCGATAACCTTCTGTATATTTGATAACTAGATACTTGGAATAGTATGAGTTATTTGCAGGGGAAAAAAATGTAGACAGTTGATCCTGCTTTTAACATTGATATACATCAGTAGAGTTTAATGAGGTTTGGGATGTGTTGCAGGAAGGGTACATTGTGCCCCCAAGCAAATGCAATCCGGTGCCTAGGAACCAATTGTTGAGCAAAGTGATCCACCATGATGGCCGCTTGGTCCAGCGCCCCACTCCCTTTGTCTCCCTCCTCACCTTTATGTGGTTGCCCATCGGCTTCGTCCTCTCACTGGTTCGCGTCTTCTCAACGATGATGGTCCCCCAGCACATTCTGTTCTACGTGTACAGCTTCTTGGCTGTCAAACTCGTCGTCAAAGGTGTCCCTCCTCCTCCCCCTCAGAAAGGTCATCCTGGCGTCCTCTTTGTCTGCAATCACCGCACCCTCGTAGACCCTGTCATCACCGCAGTTGCCCTCCACCGCAAAATCAGTTCCGTCACCTACAGCATCAGCAGGTTCTCTGAACTCATCTCCCCCATCAAAGCTGTTGCGCTATCTAGGGAGAGAGAGAGGGATGGTGCAAGTATGAGACGCTTATTAGAAGAAGGGGACTTGGTGATCTGTCCCGAAGGCACCACATGCCGTGAACCCTTTCTTCTGAGATTCAGCGCCCTCTTCGCTGAGCTCTCTGATCGAATTGTTCCAGTTGCCATCAATGTCAAACAGAGCATGTTCTATGGCACGTCCGTGAGGGGCTGGAAAATGCTGGATCCCTACTTTGTGTTCATGAGCCCAACTCTCACTTACGAGGTCACCTTCTTGGAGCAGTTGCCAGAAGAGCTGACCTGTGCAGGGGGGAAGTCACCCGTTGAGGTTGCTAATCACATACAGAGCGAGGTCGGGCGCACGTTGGGGTTCGAGTGCACCAACTTCACTAGGAAGGACAAGTACTCTCTGTTGGCTGGAACTGACGGTGTGGTCCCAACCAAAAAGTAGCAACAACATCTTGAATCGATTAATGCCTGCTGCTTTATCGTGGGACTTGCATAAAAATCAATAATAGGCCTTTTACAAGTGCTACCGCATTCAAAAACTAAAGCATCGATTGTTTGTTATTGATCTTCACTAGTGCGTTCGCTTCTTTCATTAATTACGGCTAAATAGCATGTAAATACCTTAATAGTTTTACTCCTTTAACATTTATATGTTGGATAGCAGGTTATTAGGCCAAATAAGATTCCTAGTATGTTTTAGTTTTGGTTTTAGAATTGTTGAATTCCTAGTCTGTTTTGGTTTTAGGGGTTTCTATATGTTGATGTCCAAGATCACATAGTCGATGAGAGCTATTCATTGATGACGAAGAGTGAGAGGATGAAAGATGAGGCCGACTCCTCCTCTGACTTTATGCCTGATCCTTAGACTTGGAATTCCTGATTCTTCTGCATAAACAAGAAGAACGAACCCGTAAGAGGGCGGGGCTAGTTTCCCCCGTGGTACCTTCGACGGTCAAGTCAGTTGGTGAGCTTGAGTGGGGTTTGAGGGAGAATCCCGGGACCATTGAGGTCATTGTCAGGGGGTACTCTTTTAGAGTTATTAGTAAAAAGAAAGTAGATCAAGAGGGAGAAAATGATCCCCCGAATTTAATGAAGGTCCAGCCTCTTAGTAGAGTCAAGATTAAGAAAAAATAAAGCAGACCCTTTTCCTTACCCTCATTCCTCCCTTTTATAGTCCTTCGCCCCTGAGATTCTAACCCTTGGCTTTGACTATGCATAGGAGGACGGTGATGGGGTGAGCAGACAGGATGCTGAGTCATCCTCCGCTTTACAGATGTCGGCTGGTGACTGGAAAAGAAGTCATTTGAGCACAGGAGAGGATGTCTCCAACATATCCCGATTTTTAACAGTTGAGGCATGGCGGAAGATAGGCTGACTGCTTAGTTATTCTTTACTTTACAGATATCGGCTGACAATTGGAAGAGAAGTCATTCGAGCACAGGAGAGGATATCTTAGTGATATCTGGGAAGTGGCTTATGAGAAGAGTAAGCTGTTTATGCCTGAGATTTGTCAGAGTTAAGATCTTGATGATACGGGTGTATCTTCTCTTCGGGAGCTTAGCGATCCTCATGGGAGCTTGAGGATAGATGATTCTCATGGTATCTTAAGAATAGAGTAGAGGAGTCGTTGGAGGCAACGAAGTCAAAGGATTCGTTAAACTGCAGAAAAAAAAACAGTTTGGGCTCTGTCTGGTCGACCGCATGTGTCACTGCGGTCGACCGCGTAGTGCACAGACCCAGACTGTGTCTCTGGACTAAGAGCGGTCGACCGATGTATGCGCTGGGGTTGACCGGAAACCCTGTAATCGATTTTTCCAGATTTTGACGTTCTGACCGGTCGACCGCCTTGCGCACTACGGTCGACCGCGTAGCGGTTCCGGGTCTGGGCCTGTTTCCTGCACTGTTTAGGATTTCTGTTTAGTATAAATAGAAACACGACTTTTCTAGGGTTTAGCACTCAGTTTGTAATCAGAAAAGAGATTAGGGAGGTTGTTCTTTGATCTAGAGAGATTGTGAGAGAGAGATTTTGTAAATTCAATTGATTCTCATAATCTAGAGAAGGTATTTTCCTTCGCCCTAATTAAACTCTTGTGTTCTTCTGTTGTTTTCTTCTTTACCCACTCTTGATAATTCCGCAATCAAGAGTGCTCGCACGGCAACTCGTATCAAGTTGGTATCAGAGCACCTATATCTTGTGAAGGGCGAACCTGTGTATGGTCCTTACTCGCTCACATTACAAGAGGCTTGGCGAGATCCTTATTTCTTTGGAGGGAGTCCAGAAATTAAGGAAGGAGAAGATGACTAAAACAGATAATTCAGCAAGACTTGATGCCATGGAGAAGCAGATTGAGACGATCGGGACGACTCTTACTCAACTCGTGGGTCTAATCAACGGGGGTGACAAAAAGGAGGAATCTTCTTCGAAGGGTAAGAAGAAACTCGTCGAATCCGACGAAGAGCACGAGGAATCTGATTCAGAGGGGGAGACTGAGATTGTCAAGACCGTTGGACATCAAGGGGGTAAGAACAATTACCAAAATCTAAAGATTGACTTCAAAGTTGAGATTCCTGTTTATGATGGGAGTATCAACGTGGAGAAGCTTGATGATTGGATCGAACGTATGGAGATGTACTTCACTCTCTACGGATATTCGTCCAAGGAGAAGATAGTGTTCGCAACATTGAAGCTTTCCGGGCACGCGTTGACGTGGTGGAAATCCTATTACAAGCAGGAGAAGAAAGCGGTATCGTGGAACAAGTTCAAGGAGCTACTTCGGAAACAATTCTATCCAGTGGGGTTCCTTGAGGAGCGTTGGTACAAGTGGTACGGCTTGCGCCAAAAGTTTAATTAGACTGTTCAAGAGTACACGACAGAGTTCCAGCAGCAGGCGATGGTTCTAAACATCGTGACGGACGAGTACTCCATCTTCATGAAGTACATGGCGGGTCTGAATGATTACATCCGGAAGGAGATGAATCTGTTTTCGGTTAAGACGATCGCAGAGGCAAGCGTGAAAGCCATAGCCATTGAGGGCAGACAGAAGAAGGGCAACGAGACAAAGGGGGATTCCAAACCGTCGGGGAACAAGACGGGTGGCTCTTAGCCTAAGGATGAGAAGAAGAAGGTTGACTCGGGGAAAGCAGGATTGACTTGCAATCACTACAAGCAGACATGGCATATAGCTGATCGTTGCTGGGATAAGTATCCTCATCTGAAACCAAAAGGGCTGAAGAAGAAGGAGGAGAAGAAGGCGTACGTGATAGCACAGGGTCCAAAGGAGATTCCCGGGATGACTGAACCCAATAATAGTCTCAACCTTATGGCAGGGAAACAGGCCACTGGAGAAGATGACGACCCGAGGGAGCAGCTCTTTGTTCTGAAGTTGCAGGTTAAAACCAGTTTAGTGGATGCTATTGTAGATACAGGAAGTCAAAAAAATCTGATATCTGAGGCATTAGTACAGAAGCTGGGATTGAAGACGGTGAAGCATCCGAAGCCCTATCCATTAGGGTGGATTCAGAAGGAGGCGGGATTGAGTGCGGTGAACCAGTGTTCCTTCAGATTTGCACTCCATGAGTCGTATATTGACGAGGTCACATGCGACGTGGTTCCGTTGGATGTTTGCCAAGTTATTTTGGGTAACCCTTATTTGTGGGATAGATACACAGTATATGATCGGCGAGCTCAAAAGTATACGTTCACCAAGGATGGCGAGCAATTCATTTTTCGTTCGGCATCTCTTCCACAGGAGACGAGCTTGGTGATAGTGACTCAGGCTAAGAGGTTGGTGAATGCAGGCAGGAAGTTCGTTTTATTGTTCATTCGGCCGTATGAAGAGCAGCTGAGTAGGACGTGCTTGTCCACCTTGAGCAAGCTTCAGGAGGAGATCTTGAAAGGTTAAAGGCCAAGTATGCGGACTTGTTTTCGGAGATCACGGGACTACCACCACGTCGAGGTGTAGAGCATGAGATTATGTTGACTAGGGAGAGTTCCTTACCTAACATAGGCCTATACCGCACATCAGTACTGGAGTCCGAGGAGATCAAGAAGCAAGTTCAGGAGCTCTTAGAGACGGGAGTGATTGTGCCGAGTTGTTCGCCTTGCGGGTCACCAGTGTTGTTGGTGCCCAAAAAGGATGGAGGCTAGCGCATGTGCGTAGATTACCGGGCGCTCAACAAGATTACCATCAAGAATCGCTACCCATTACCACGGATCGATGATCTTATGGACCAGTTGGAGGGAGCGAGGTTTTTCACGAAGCTGGATTTGAAGTCTGGTTACCATCAGGTGAGGATTCGGGAGGAAGACACTTGGAAGACTGCGTTCAAGACCAAGCAAGGCCTGTTCGAGTGGTTGGTGATGCCGTTTGGATTGTGCAATGCTCCGGCTACCTTTATGAGGCTTATGAATGATTTGTTGCGACCGTTTATAGAGGATTTTGTGATAGTTTACCTTGATGATATCTTGGTGTACAGCAGGACCTGGGAGGAGCATCTCGTTCATGTTGAGAGGGTATTTGAAGTGTTGCAGGACGGACAGCTGAAGCTCAATGGGAAGAAGTGTGAGTTCGGGAAGGACGAGTTGGTGTATCTCGGCTTCATCGTAGGGAAGGGCCAGCGGAGGATAGATCCAAGCAAGGTGGAGGTGATCACAAAGTGGTCGACGCCGAAGACAGTGACTGAGGTGAGGAGCTTCATGGGGGCTTGCTAGTATTTGCGCAAGTTCATTCGATATTTTTCGACTTATGCGGCACCGTTACATGGCCTCACAAAGGCTAAAGTTCAGTTTGAGTGGGGGAGGACGCATGAGGAGGCTTTTCAGTTGCTAAAGAGGAAGATCTCGGAGGCACCGGTGTTGGCGTTGCCGAATTTGCAGCGGACTTTTGAGGTGGAGACCGACGCGTCTAATTATGCGATGGGCGTGGTGTTGATTCAGGATGGGAAACCGGTGGAATACCATTCTGAGAAGTTTTCGGGTGCTGTTGTGAACTACCCAACCTACGACAAGGAGTTCTATGCACTATATCAAGCAATTAAGCATTGGAGGGTGTACTTGTTAGGAAAGGAGGTGGTCATGCATTCGGATCATAAGCCGTTGGAGTTCTTACATGCCCAGACAAAGCTACAGCAGGCACATCACATGAAGTGGATGTCCTATTTGATGGCTTTCAACATCATTATTAGGTACAAGAAGGGGGAGACGAACAAGTTGGCCGATATGTTATCTCGCCCACCGATAAGGTCTTTGTTGGTGGCGACGCGTATTCAACCCTTGGTTCCTTTTGAGTATGTTCAGTTGTATGCATCCAGTAGGGACTTTGGTAGTGTGTTTGAGCAGGCGAAGGCTGGTCAAAGGGGGGAGTATGCACTTGGAGATGATGGCTTATTGTATCGTGGGACATCACTATGCATTCCGGAGGATGGTGATACGTTGCAGTGGATTCGGGAAGCACATACCTCGCGTGTGCAAGGACATTTTGGCATTCAGAAAACGCTTCTCAATCTACGGCGACATGTGTTTTGGCCACGGATGCTTAATGATGTGACCAAGTATGTTGGAGGGTGTAAGTTATGCTGTATTTCGAAGCCTTCTAACAGGAAGAGGGGATTGTACCTTCCATTACCGGTTTCTTCTAGGCCGTGGGAGAGCATTTCTATGGATTTTCTAGGAGGGTTGCCAACTACGAAGCGCGGGCATGACTATTTGTACGTTGTGGTGGACCGGTTCAGCAAGATGGTGATATTGATTCCTTGTAAGAAGACCGTGACGGGAGAGGGTGTAGCACAATTGTTCTTTGAGCATGTGTGGAAGCACTTTGGGTTGCCGAGTTTGATTATTTCGGATCGGGATAGCCGTTTTCTCAGACATTTTTGGGATTCTTTGTGGAGTTTGATGGACAATAAATTGAAGAAGAGCACGGCCTTTCATCCACAAACAGACGGACAAATGGAGGTAGTCAACCGGACTATGGTGCACATGTTGTGGGGGTATAATTCCAGGCATCCTAAGACTTAGGATGAGAGTTTACCATATTTGCAGTTTGCTTTCAATCGGGCGATTCATGGATCTTCCGGAAAGTCACCGTTTGAGACTTGTTATGGGTTTTTACCATCGAGCCCGTTCGATCTTGTGTTTTCAAGTGAAGCCACAGTGGCCGGCAAGGAGGGGAGTGAAAGACAACGTGCTCAGCGATTTCTCGAGAAGATTGCAAATATTCATGCCACGGTTGAAGCTCAATTGAAGAAATCACAAGCTAAGTACAAGGTGAAGCATGACCAACATCGGGTTCCTTGTAACTTTAGTAAAGGCGATATGGTATGGCTAAAATTGAGTAAGGAGAGGCTCAAAGGAGAAGGGAAGAAGTTGAAGCTTATTCGTTATGGTCCGTTTCAGATTCTCGATCAGATTGGCGACAACGCTTTTCATTTAGATTTGCCACCTTACTTAGGCATGTATTCGGTGATCAATGCTGAGTACTTGAAGTTGTTTGAGCCTCCGTTATTGGATGACGAAGGTGATGACAAGTTGATCTTACCGCATGTTGAAGACTTGTGGTTTGATAGAGAGGAGCCACTGAAGGAAGACTGCATTTTGGAACGGAAGACGACCACGACAAGGCGGGGGACAAAGGAGTCGTTTCTCATTGGACGTCAAGGTCAGGTTCCTAGTAAGGCTAAGTGGTTCAACAGAGAAGGAGGGGCTCGTGAGTTCCCTCAGCTGAAGTTCTAACTTGAATGAGACTTCAAGTTCCTAAAGGGGGGACCCATGATACGGGTGTATCTTCTCTTCGGGAGCTTAGCGATCCTCATGGGAGCTTGAGGATAGATGATTCTCATGGTATCTTGAGAATAGAGTAGAGGAGTTGTGGACGAGGTCATTGGAGGCAACGAAGTCGAAGGATTCGTTAAATTGCAGAAAAAAAAATAGTTTGGGCTCTGTCCGGTCGACCGCATGTGTCACTGCGGTCGACCGCGTAGTGCACAGACCCAGACTGTGTCTCTGGACTGAGAGCGGTCGACCGATGTATGCGTTGTGGTCGACCGGAAACCCTGTAATCGATTTTTCCATGCTATGATTTTGAATACATAGACTTTGTCATTTTTACGGAAAAAGACTAACCGGCGACGCGTGTTAGGCGTAGACTTATCCCTACTTAGGATTTGGGATAAAGTTCCCCATGCGTGTAAGGCACGGATTTTGGTGTCTTTTTCACGACAAAAGACTAACCGGCAACGCGTGTTAGGCGTAGACTTATCTCTAATTAGGGATCAAGATAAAGTCCCCCATGCGTGTAAGGCATGGATTCTGGTGTTATTAATAACAACCTGCTACGATGTTGAATACGTAGACTTCACCATTATTATGGGAATAGGCTACCCGGTAGCATGTGTTAGATGCAGACTTATCTCTAATTAGGGATCAAGATAAATTCCCCCATGCGTGTGAGGCATGGATTTTGATGTCCTTTTTACGGCAAAAGATTAACCGGCAACGCGTTTTAGGCGTAGACTTATCCCTACTTAGGATTTGGAATAAAGTTCCACGTGCGTGTAAGGCACGGATTTTGGCGTTATTAATAACGACCTGCCACGATATTGAATACGTAGGCTTTACCATTATCGCGAGAATAGGCTACCCGGCAGCATGTGTTAGATGCAGACTTATCTCTGTTTAGGGGTAGAGATAAATTCCCCCAAGCATGAATCCTGGTGTCTTTTTCACGGTGAAAGATTAACCGGCAACGCGTATTAGACGTAGACTTATCTCTAATTAGGGATCGAGATAAAGTCTCCCATGCGTGAAGGCATGTATTTTTTTTGTGCTGTTTCTTCCTGTGCTATTTGAAACACTGAAGGAAAGTTGAAAGCGCCAGAGGTGTAATATTAACTTGCCATGAATTTTCACTTAGAGTGGAATTCAAAAATTTTCTTTATTATCACTAGGATAATTCCAGAAAATTTTTAATCCACTAGGGATTTTATAATGAAAACTTGTTATTCTTGTTGAAAAAGGATTAACAAGTTCATTGGGGAGGGTTTGACTATTAGAGGTGTGATGTTAACCTAACAGTATTTTATGGGCCTATCGCTCTATTGAAGAGAGTCGATAAGTTGGTCTGGTCGTCAGAGGTGTGATGTTAACTTGACTGGATTGTATTGCGATTGGAGCAACTTTGTGGATTTATCATCCTATTGACGAGGATTGATAAGTAGATTTGTCAGAGGTTTAGTGTTAACGTGACAGAATTTGTGTTGCGATTGGAGCAACTTTATGGACTTATCATCCTATTGACGAGGATTGATAAGTGGATTTGTAAGAGGTTTAGTATTAACGTGACAGGATTTGTGTTGCGATCGGAGCAACTTTGTGGACTTATCATCCTATTAACAAGAATTGATAAGTGGATTGTCAGATGTATGATGTTAACATGACAAGAGAATGTTACGATCGGAGCAACTTTGTGGACTTACCATCCTATTAACGAGGATTGATAAGTGGATTGTCAGAGGTTTGATGTTAACGTGACAAGAGAATGTTACGATCAGAGCAACTTTGTGGACTTATCATCCTATTAACGAGGATTGATAAGTGGATTTTTCAGAGGTTTAGTGTTAACGTGACAGGATTTGTGTTATGATCGGAGCAACTTTGTGGACTTATCATCCTATTGACGAGGATTAATAAGTAGATTGTCAGAGGTATGATGTTAACGTGACAAGAGAATGTTACGATCGGAGCAACTTTGTGGACTTACCATCCTATTAACGAGGATTGATAAGTGGATTGTCAGAGGTTTGATGTTAACGTGACAAGAGAATGCGTACTTGTGACTTACACAAGGTTTTGGGACTTAGCGGCTCGCTGGAGAGACTTGCTAGGTGAGTTTATCATCAGAAGCGATGAGTTTTGATGCTCGTGATTTGAATAAGATTTTGAAGACTTAGTGTCTTGCTGGGGAAGATTGCGATTCGAGCAATTTCGAGGACCTATCATCCTATTGACAAGGATTGATAAGTTGATTGTCAGAGGTGTATTGTTAACGTGACAAATTAGGAGTGATGCAAGCTGCATTCATACTCTATGGGGGTGATGATCGTCAGAAGTGTAATGTTAACTCGACGATATGAAAGATTTGTTACTCTTAATCCAATGGATTCCAAGTAACCAACCCCCAGTCTTGAACAAGACTTAGCAGGGAAATAAAAAGAGGTAGATAAGGCACATCACCTAGTGAGGCACTATCCATGAAGTCGGAATAGAGGCGCATCACTAGGTAGACCATTATCTGATGAGTTTGACTATCAGAGGTAATCATTAACGTGATAGTTTTGATAGACCCGCTATCCTACTTGAAGAGGATTGGCAAGAGAATTTGGAGGGAATGGACTATCAGAGGTAATCATTAACGTGATAGTTTTGATAGACCCACCATCCTACTTGAAGAGGATTGGTAGGGGAATTTGGAGGGAGTTGACTATCAGAGGTAATCATTAACGTGATAGTTTTGATAGACCCGCCATCCTACTTGAAGAGGATTGGTGGGTGAATTTAGAGGGAGTGGACTATCAGAGGTAATCATTAACGTGATAGTTTTAGTGGACCTGCCATCCTATTGAAGAGGATTGGCAAGTTGATAGACTATCAGAGGTAACTGTTAACGTGATAGTTTTGTGGACCTGCCATCTTATTTAAAAAGATTGGCAAGTTGATGGACTATCAGAGGTAACTGTTAACGTGATAGTTTTTTGTGGACCCGTCATCCTATTGAAGAAGATTGGTAAGTTGATGGACTATCAGAGGTAACTGTTAACGTGATAGTTTTTTATGGACCCGCCATCCTATTGAAGAAGATTAGCAAGTTGATGGACTATCAGAGGTAACTGTTAACGTGATAGTTTTTTGTGGACCCGCCATCCTATTGAAGAAGATTGGCAGGAGAATTTGGAGGAAATTGACTATCAGAGGTGATCATTAACGTGATAGTTTTAGTGGACCTGTCATCCTATTGAAACGGATTGACAAGTTGATAGACTATCAGAGGTAAATGTTAACGTGATAGTTTTGTGGACCTGCCATCCTATTGAAGCGGATTGACAAGTTGATGAACGTGATAGTTTTGGTAGATTTTATGGTTAACAGAGGTATTCTATTAAACATAACAACTCAGAAAATTTATTACTCATAATCCACTGAACTACCAATAAACCAACCCCCAGTCTTGAACAAGTGCAAGGGGGAAAAGAGAAGACATGACACATCGCCTAGTGAGCCATTATCTAACGAGTTTGACTATCAGAGGTAGCTGTTAATGTGATAGTTATTAGATCCGCCATCCTACTGGAAAGGATTGACTTCAGTGGCCGTAGTATCTTTCGGTTCTGACTGGGAAGAGTGAGCTTGGTTCGATTGCTCAGGAGAAGATTGGACTTGGTCCGATTGCTAAGGAGAAGATTGGGCTTGGTCCGATCGCTCAGGTTGATCCTGCCTACTTTGTTCTTCAGCTTTGATCCTGACAATAATTTTTTGAGCCTGTTCACCTTTAGAGATCAGTTGTCTCCAGGAACGGCATTCTACAACCCCTATTCGAGCTAGGATGTTGGTCTGCAGGTTGTGTCGACAGGTCTCTACTAAGGTAGACTGTGTCATACCTGACGAACACCGGAGAGCCGTGGTTCGGAACCTCTTGACGAAGGCTTTGACGGACTCCCTCTTCTTCTGCTTAGTGGCAAGAAGGGTATGGATGGAGACTTCTGTATCCTCTTCAAAGAATCTTGATAGAAAGAGTCTCTCTAAATCTGCCCACTTTTGGATACATCCGGCAGACAGTTTCCTGAACGATTCAAAGGCAACTCCCTTGAGGGTGCCAATGAACAATCGAGCCAGTATGGTGTCGTTTGTTATCATATTCCCAGTCTGTGACTTGAAATGATAGATATGTTGGTTCGGTGATCCCGTGCCGTCAAAAGTTTGTAGCGTCGGGACCTCGAACTTTGGAGGATACAGGGCCGCATCCTATTCGGCAGGATAAGGCCTGGTAACTCCCTCATCTTGGAGCTCGCTTATGTTAACAATGACATTTAGGCGGGCTTCCAATTCCTTGATTTTAGCCGATTGAGGATTTTGCTCATTCTTAGCTTCTCTTCCTTCATCAGAGGAAGATTCGAGGTTGTGGGCTTCTTGGTCAGAAGCCGTGTCATCAACCACTTTTCCCTTCCCTTTGCTTGTATGAGGTTAGGATGAAGACGCTTTTCCTCCCCGGGAAGATTCTTGCCTGAGTGGCGAATCTGTCTTCTAAGATTTGGCCTTTTCTGCGACGAGTTGAGTCAACAGGGCCAAGAGTTCATTGATGGCCTCCTGCTGAGATTTGAGCATGGCCTCTTGCTCATCAAGCCTCTTTGCGAGATCTTCATGGCTTCCCGTCATATAGGCGGAGCTCTCATGTTTAACAAAAGAGCTTGATGACTGGGACTCTGCAATGGCTGAGTGTTCATCATCGGAATTAGTTCCTCTGGCTAAACTCCGATAGTTGACAGGGGGAATGGCTCCTGTTCGCGTCCGAGTGCGTTGGTAGACTCCTTCAAACTCGTTAGCGATTTCTCAGACAGTCGGTGAACGACTTGTCTCAGAGTCATCCGAACTAGGGCCTGAGGCTTTTCCTCTACCGATCACATTGATAGTGACCCCGGGATATTCGGTCTCTGGAGACTTCTTCCTGTGAGAACGTCGTCGTTGGTCGAGCAAAGCAGCGTTCATAAATTGGTCAAACACCAATTGTTTGGCTGCATATGAGCAACATTAACATCCCGAGAGGACCGTAGGAATCAATCGTTCACATTGGAAGGAACGAATGACTTGTTGCATCGGTCTTTCTCTCAATGTGAACTCTCTCAAGTATGTTGTAAAGACTCGAGAATTTCTCACTGATTGTGAGGTTTGAATTGGAACCCCCAGTCCATGATTAGAAAGGACTGGCTCTTGGTGAACATGGACCTGGTTGAGATGCCTTGAATCCATGAACTTTTTATATCCGCCCCTCAACCTAGTCGCGCTACGCAGAGTATTCGGGGGTCTCGCCAACTTTTGTATTGGATTTGGAACTTGGGACGCGAGGGTCGCGTTTAGCACCTAAGACGCAAAGGTCGCATTTGGAAACTGAGACGCGAAGGTCGCGTTTGGCAACTGAGACGCGAAGGTCGCGTTTGGCACCTGAGACGCGAAGGTCGTGTTTAGCACCTGAAACGCGAAGGTCGCGTTTAGCACTTGAAACGCGAGGGTCGCGTTTGGCACTTGAAACGCGAGGTCCGCATTTTAGTTTGGCAACATGAGGGTCGCGTTCTTCATTGTCGACGCGAGGGTCGTGTTTTGACTGGGAAAAGTGAAGTTGAAGTTCGCGTTCAACGAAGGCTTGAGGTCCGCGTTTTGACTGTAAAACACGCTATTGAGGGCCACGTTCAGTCTGGTTCTCACGAGCTTTAGTCTCCTTAGAAACTTTGTGGATCTTACGCATAGCCTTGGGGCTAAGGGATCCGGAGGAGATAGCCTCATCAAACTTGGCTTGATCAAACTCTACCACGAGAGTTTCGACGGTCGTTCCAGTGAGATGAACATCGGATTGCACCACCACTTCTTCGTCAGAGAAGCTTGTCCCCAGCAGAGTCGCCATCTTTTGTATGTAGGAAAATTGCAATGAAGAGAAGAAAAGAAATTTAATTTTGATTCCTTTAATCTCGGTTACAATTCGATTATAAAAGAGAGGAGAACGAATTTGATTCTCCCCTTTGTTTAAAACTGGGTTCTTCACGGTGGCGATGGAGTGCCTCCCTCGAATGCTCGCGTCGAGTTTGCTCTCCGTTAACGATCCGAAGGTCTTGATTCACTGGAACGATATCTTCTCCTCACGATTTGACGTTGTGGAGAACTTGCGTGGTAAGTTTGAAACTCTTGATTAGTTGATAACTCTGGACGAGTTTTAACTCTTGAAAAAGAGTTGATTTGAACCGAAAGTTCGGTTGATAAGCCAAGGATGATGAAGAAGCTCTTGTTGTAGATCTCCCAAGCTCCAGAAATGCTCTAAGGATTCTTCTATGCTGCCGACTCCCAGATCCAAAAAGCCAGCCTTTAATGGTTGATCCGAGCCAGGAAATTCCAACCTTTAACTCAGTCGAGTTTACTCCCTTTTATAGGGGATTAAGGGGGTGTAACTTTCCTCTAAATCCGCTCCTAAGTGGGTGTGATTTCCTCAGATCATGGGGAAAACGGTTCCTGCAACCGTTCAGCTCGTGCTTAAACGAGTCAAACGCCCACGTTGGCGTTCGGGACCCCAACTCCTCGTTTTAGACTGGAGACGCGGAGTTGGGTACCTGCTGGACGTTGAAAAACGTGGGTCCGACCCCAGCGTTTTAATGTTGTAACGCGGGTTCGACCCTCGCGTTTTGATGTTGTAACGCGGGTTCGACCCTGGCGTTTTGATGTTGTAACGTAGGTTCGACCCTGACGTTTTACTGTTGACACACGGGGAGGACCTCCGTGTTTTGCCTTGAAGAGATTATCACCTAGTAATCTCTTTTGTCATAGCGTTGCAAAGATCATTGTCTTGTAATCTTCGTCTTGGCTCCTTGAAAATATGAGAGTCGTCAGATTGTAACTCCCGATGTTGATTGTGAATGCTGTTGAACTAGAGCTCTCATCGGTTATCGTGAAGGTCGTCAGATTGTAACCTTCAGCGATCTACGTGAAAGTCTTCAAATTGTAGCCTTCTGGAAGTCGTCAGATTGTAACTTCCGTCATCGGTGTTTGATGGGGGATAAGCTATCTATTGTGATTTTTAGACAGCCTACACTTATCCCGAGGAGGCGTTAAGGTTTTGACCATGATGGTCGATGAGAGAAGGAGGAATCGACTACCAGTTATGCCTTAGGCTTACCCTGATAAGGAGCCATGGTCTTTGTTGCCGATGTAGGCGTATAAAATTGCCTATAGGTCCCTTCGCGCAGCTCGACGACGCCGATTCGACAAATGGACCATCGGGCGACATATCCAAGCACGACCGTTAGCCTGCAAACACCGAAGCCAAACGATACGCGACGAATCGAACTAACGAGGCTACGAAGCTAACGAATCGCATGTGAACAACGGAATGCATCCATTCGCATGCGGAATCAAGTCAACGGTTTGGGGAGTCAACGAGTCATCCAATCAAGAGAGGATTCAAACTCAAACACCAAGGCGGATTTACTGCCAAATCAGGAACCCGACTTACTGCTAAATCTGGAATCAAGTCAACGAGTCGTTTCCAGATCAATCAACCACACAACCGAATCACGGACATAACCGGAACCGGAAACAACGGAAAACGACGAAACGGACAACACCCGGAGTGGCTCGGCCTAAACCGAGCCATCTCAAGGTGGCTCGGCCCAAGCCGAGCCACCCTGAGGTGGCTCGGTGGCTGAGCCACCCCGGGGTGGCTCGGCAGCCGAGCCACCCCCTGGGGTGGCCGAGCCACCTCATGGTGGCTCGGCGTGAGCCGAGCCACCTTGAGGTGGCCGGCGGTTCGGGTGGCTTCTGACTTGTGCACACGGGCACAGTTCAGAGAGCCTATAAATAGGCCAAGGGGTTCTTCATTTGAAAAGGTTGGATTTTGGAGGAGGCGAAGCCCTGCTGAATTGGAGACTCAGATCTAAAAAAGATCAGAACTTTAAGACTTTGAAGACTTGCTCATCCAGATCTGGTGCTCGGCGATCATCAACGTCAAATAAGGCAGGTGTTCGAGAGGAACCGGATCTCAGATCTCAGATCTATGTAGGTACACTCTGGATCAAAGCTTGGTTCTTTGATCCCGAGATTCGAGCGGTTGTTTCCTTGGTAAAACAATCCCTCCCGGCTATTATTTCCTTGGTGAAATAGTACCCGTTATACTGTGTAGATCCGACCGGATCTAGATCTCACGGTGGTCTACGGATAAACCCCGGCGCAGGCAAACAACCCACGCAAGCGAGTGACTGCAAAACAGGAGCTCGCGATTTGTTTGACAAACAAGGAAACAAAGTTGTAATTTTTCATTTCTTTTTATTTGATTTTCGTTGTAACCGGATCTTATAAAAAGACCGGATCTTTGTGATCGATAAACTATTATAAGAGTGTACAATGGAATCAGTAATGAAGAAAGCAACAAATTTTCCCGCGAACAATCTGGCGACCACAGTGGGAGCCACCGATCTCGCTGCCGAGATCGGAGCGTCGCAGCCGCGGATCTCAATCCCGGTCGTGGAGGAGGTCGAATACGAGTTCGATCAGCAAAAGTTCGAGGTGTACCTATCGTCCTCGTCCGGATCAACCTCCCCCCGCAAGTCCAAGAAGTTCTCCTCCAGGAGAAAAATTCGTTGGTATGAAGATGTCGAAAACACCAACGAAGATCTCGCCCCGCTGGATGCTGAAGCTGCATTGGGTGAGATCTCTCCAACTTCCAACCAGGTCAGATCTACTCTGGCCGAATCTTCCGTTGCCGAGGGCGTGGTGACTCTCTCGAAGAGAGCCCGCCAAAGGCAACGTCAACGCCTCGCGAAACAATTCACAAAGGCAATGGAGTCTGTTGACGGAGTCCGCTACAAGGCGGAGCTGAAAAACAGAAGAGGCAAACAGCCTCAACAACAGATGAACGGCGGCTCTTCCAAGCCACTAACAACGGAATGGGTCCGTGTCAAACGGAACTGTTCAACACTGGAGGAGCGCATTCGCAAGCGTCGCGCACTATCAGCGCAGGCACGGGCTCAAGCTGAAGAAGCCCGTAGAAAGCTTCAGAAGGAGGTGACAAAGAAGCCGCCACCAACCCACAAAGTCTGGAGGTCAAAATCTGAAGTGGCGATTCAGGCCAAAGAATAACCTTGGCAACCTTCGAAGCAGATTCAACCTCCGACGAACCAAACGAAGTCGCCGACAATTCCTATGGCTACTCCGGGAGGTCACACAGAATCATTCCGGAGAAAGAAGTCAGTTTTGGAGCGCATCGGCCCACTCCCCAATGGACGATGCAAAACTCCAGTTCAAGAGCGTTTGGGCCCGATGAAGAAGCCCCGAACGACTCAACATGCTGGGGGTCGCCATCACTTTCAGCATGACAAGGAGTTCAAAGCAGCTGCGCACGCCAATTTGCGCATTAAAGTCCAGGAGCCCGCTAAGGATTCGCGCCCGCAAAGGCATGTTTCGAGGCGTGTGACTCTCGAAAGCCCGAAGAAGGCAATTCGCCCCCAGAAGGAAACATTATCGTCCGATGACGATGACGTTATATCTAGGAAATCGTGCCAACACGCGATAGGTTGCTCCAACTTTCATACGGACGAGCTGTACTATCATGCTGGGGGTACGAAGAAAACTAGGAAAAGGAGTCCTCAAAGACTAGAGACTCAATGCCCCTGTGCCAAGCTCATTCGGGCGGTACTGTCTGAATGCAACTGCGTCAAGGCAGTCCCCGAGAGAGTCTCGGTGTTCGAAAGGCTCAGTACTGAAACGCCAAAACCAAAGCGACGAAGGAGAGCGGTGGTTGAAGATGAAGAATTTCCAAGAGTCACCGCTAACATGACCAACAAGAGGACATTGGCACGGGATGATCTCGAGTCGATTCTGAGAGCATCCCGGCGTCTAACCCGTTTGCAGTCTGGAGCCATCTCACGAAGAACGTATGGGAGGGTTCAGATAAGACCACCTTCAGAAGATGAGGAATTTGATGCTTGCTCTGCGGTTGCGTCTGACAACACTGTATCCAGCGAAGGAGAACCCCGCGAGTCATTCATGATAAGCGCGGAACAAGTGGCCAAGATGCTCGAAGAAGCCATGGCCAAACAACAGGAGAGCTTCAGGCTCGAGATGCAGATGGCCATGCAGACTATGAAAGAGATGCATGAGCAACAAATCCAGGCATTGAGGAACCAACAAGGCGAACCAAGTCGTCATAACCAGAACAATCTGGAAAATGAGGACACAGGTGCAAATGAAACTCGTGACGCCAATAACCCTCTCATCAATGCAGGGGGTGGTAACGAGGATGCCAATGAAGGTATAGGTGAAAACCTGAAGATCAAAAACCTCGAGAATAAGATCAATACATTGATTTCTGCTCAAGAGGTGAAGAAAACGGGCATTCCTTGTCCATACCCAAGAGAGTGGGAATCAATCCCCTATCCGGCGAAGTTTAGTCTAATCAACTTCACGCCGTTCGATGGGAAGGGTTCCCCCACTCAGCATTTGATTTATTTCAAATCGCACCTGGGTGTTATCTCTGGTAATGAGCCTCTGATGGTGCGGTCATTCGTTGGCACTCTTCGCGGAGCCGCCTTCGATTGGTATCGCCGCCTTAAGCCAGGTAGCGTGAGCAGCTGGGACGATATGGAGACCATGTTCCTCACCAATTTCTTTGACGACGACACCGAGATATCCATCGGGTCATTGCTCGATGAGAAACAGAAAGACGGGGAATTAGTGGACACCTTCGTCAAGAGGTTCCGGAACAAAGCAATAAACTGTCGGGACCCGATCACTGAAGAGTTCATTCTCCAGACTTGCCACAACAACCTCGCATTGGACGTGTTGGAAGCAATGGGAACAGCACCGTCCAACACTTGGAAAGACTTGAAGGTCCGAGGGGAACAAGCCGAACGCTTCCTCCGAAGGAAGAAGGCCGAGAGGAGTCAATCGACGATAAATCCTCCGAACTCGAACTTCGCCTCCCGTAGTAAGGGCAAGACACCGGTAGCGGCTCTCGATGCTAATCAAACATCGCAACAGCAGTCCCGGAGGCAGCAAAAGACTTCGGATCAGAGGCCTCAAAAAGAGTACTCCTTCAAGGACGAAGATGTTCCAGCCATCTTCAAATCCCTCCTTGACAATAACAAGATCAAGCTCCCACCGATCACGAATCAGGAGGAAGCTGACGATATTGCGGATCCGAAGTACTGCGCATACCACAGGAGGATCCTTCACCCAACCAAGGCGTGCTTTACACTCAAGAATAGCATCCAGACCTTGGTTAAAGCCGGTGTCATAACGCTAGAGTGAGCCAGTTGAAAACGGCATAACTCCGACCGGTATAAGAGTATAAACTGCTTCCTGAAACTCCGACCGGTATAAGAGTATAAACTGCTTCCTGAAACTTCGACCGGTATAAGAGTATAAACTGCTTCCTAAACTCCGAGGAGTATATGAGTATAAACTGCTTCTCAATCCTCCAACCGGTATAAGAGGTTAAACTGCTCCCTGATACTCCAATAGGTATATGAGTCTAAACTATTTCCTTTCTTCCACGGGAAGTTCCTGGAGAGTGACACGCGTGGTGTTATTAAGGATAACCCGATCGTGCATCTAATTCAATGATACACCCAGTTTTGTAAAGAAAGCTGGGGGTGGATAATTCAGGTAACGGGAAGTTCCCGGAAGAATGTTAAATGTAATATTCTTAGGGATAACCCAGTCATGATGAATAAAGTGATAAGCACTAAACTCTTAATGCTTAGAATTCTGATCTATCAATCATTGACGAATTGTTAAAACCCTTTGTGTTAAGTCCTTATCACTTAACATCAGGGATCCCCTTTCGAGTGATTTGTACGAATCAACATTCCTACAATGATTTGTACTCTTACTCTAACTTTTCACTTGGTCAAACCTTCCTACAGTTAGGACCAAAACCAAAACCCCCTCTCGATTCCTTCAATGAACGAGAGGTCCACTTTCAAATTGAGCGATCAAACCTTCCTACAGTTAGGATCGTCTCAAACCCCCCCACTTGGTCAAACCTTCCTACAGTTAGGACCAAAACCAAAATCCCCTCTCGATTCCTTCAATGAACGAGAGGTTCACTTTCAAATTGAGCGATCAAACCTTCCTACAGTTAGGATCGTCTCAAACCTCCTACTTGGTCAAACATTCCTACAGTTAGGGCCAAAACCAAAATCCCCTCTCGATTCCTTTAATGAACGAGAGGCCCACAAATCGAGCGATCAAACCTTCCTACAGTTAGGATCGTTTTAAATTCCCCACTTGGTCAAACCTTCCTACAGTTAGGACCAAAATCAAAATCCCCTCTCGATTCCTCCAATGAACGAGAGGTCCGCTTTCAAATCGAGTGATCAAACCTTCCTACAGTTAGGGTTGTAGGCATCAAAAATTGCCGATAGGTCCCCGCACACAGCTCAGTGTCAACGAGCGACGATTGAACGTCACTACCCGATTCACAAGAGCTCAAATGACGCTGGTAAGTGACTGAAGCAAACCGACGGATTACGTGAGCCGACAGAATGTCAGAATCACGAGGATACAGGTTGACCGAAAACCCCGCGATCACCGCAATCGGACCAACGCCCGCTGTGCTCCGATCTCCCCACGGATAATCCAACCATCGGGGCCTACAGAGCTCGC
>BQKN01001105.1:429638-448767 GCA_022839385.1 Asparagus kiusianus
CGTACCAAAACGGGATCTCGTGTTTATTTTCTGAAAAGCTGTAATCATTTTGTTTTCATTTTATTCTGTTGTAACGCCTGAAGTTGTAACAGATCTTAAAAAGAGAAGAGCAATGAAAACAGCAACTTTTCACGAAAACAAGGGTCATCTCAAACTCTCGCTTGGTCAAACCTTCCTACAGTTAGGACCAAAACCACAATTCACTCTCGATAAACGAGAAATTCATCGTTACCTCGGTAATCAAACCTTCCGACAGTTAGGGTTATCCGAATCTCTTCGATTCTCGGAGTGGAGATCCCACTCTCAGTTTCACCTTTCCGGATTCTGGGGGTGGAGATCCCACCTTGAGTCTCCTTTCCAACTGGGAATAGAATATAAAATTCTTCCTTCCCACACCAATCCTTTTCCAAGAATTTTGGATTCATCATAGGAAGTTTATCCCGAATCCTAAGCAAGGATAAGTCTACGCCTAACACGCGCTGCCGGTTTAGTCTTTCTCCGCAGAAAAAGACACCAGAGTTCGATTCTGGGGTATTTTATCCTGAGACCTAAGAAAGGATAAGTCGGCGCCTAACACGCACCGCCGGTTAGTTCTTAACTGTTAAAAAGAACACCCGCCCTCATATTCAATATTGTGGCAGGTTGTTATTAATAACACCAAAATCCATGCCTCATACGCATGGGGAATTTCATCCTGAATCCTAAGAAAGGATATGCCGATGCCTAACACGTGTCGCCGGTTTAGTCTTTTACCGATTGAAGAAGACACCAGAGTTCGATTCTGGGGTATTTTTATCCCGAAGCCTAAGTAGGGATAAGTCAGCGTCTAATACACGTTGGTGGGTAGCCTATTCCCATAATAATGGCGAAGTCTATGTATTCGACATCATAGCACAAAGTCTCAGAGAATTCAATCTCTGAGCACAACGTTACATGCGAACGGATTTAAATAATTCACATGCTAGCCCGACTCAAACGGTAGTCGGTAAAGGCTAATCAAATCCGTTGAGGGCTGGGGGTTAGCCAAAAATCCTAAAGTCAACGCCTAACACGCGTCGCCGGGTAACCTATTCCCGTAACAAATGGTAAAGTCTATGTATTCAACATCATAGCACAAAGTCTAAAGGAGTTCATTCCTTTAGCACAACGTCACATGCGGAACGGATTTAAACAATTCGCATGTAAGCCCGATTCAAACGGTAATCGGTAAGAGCACGTCAAATCCGTTGAAGGCTGAGGATTTGCCAAAAATCCTAAGTCAACATCTAATACACGTTGCTGTTTAGTCTTTTCACAGGAGAAAGACGAAGTCTACGTATTCAATATCGTAGCACTAAAAGGGTTAACTCTTTTAGCTTAACGTTACATGCAGAACGGATTTAGATAATCCGCATGCTAGCCCGACTCAAACGGTAGTCGGTAATGGCTTATCAAATCCGTTGAGGGCTGAGAATTTGCCAAAAATTCTATGAATACTAGTCATTGACGCATCAATTTTATAAATTGGTCTCGTGACTCAAGTATATGCCACGCTCCAATACCTTAAGAGCTTAAACTGTGTATACTCCAACAGACGTACGAGTATAAACTGTGTCAAACGCCGAACAGCGCATCACAATGGAGCCTGGACGCCGGACAAAGCGTCACAATGAAGCCTGGACGCCAAACAACGCGTCGTAATGAAGCTCAAACGCCAGACAACGCGTTGTAAATGAAGATTCAACGCCGTCAATCGATGATCAGTTCTATGTTGAAGCAACCAACTCGAGCTAAAAATCAAGAAATCAAGAATCGACTTCAAGTTCAAAATTCCGACAACGGTCAGACAATAAATGCAGCACCGGAACCCTTACAGATGTTCGACAAAGCACCGGACTACCTGAAGGATTGAAGGAATGCAGAACAAAAAGTCATTCCAAGGTCCTGTTACACCGACTGAAGGTTGGGATAATCACATCCAAAGTATTCCAGACTCTTCTATAAAAGAACGAGACTGAAATACTTTGGAGGGGGTATCTGTAGGCGTATAAAATTGCCTATAGGTCCCTTCGCGCAGCTCGACGACGCCGATTCGACAAATGGACCATCGGGCGACATATCCAAGCACGACCGTTAGCCTGCAAACACCGAAGCCAAACGATACGCGACGAAGCGAACTAACGAGGCTACGAAGCTAACGAACCACACGTGAACAACGGAATGCATCTATTCGCATGCGGAATCAAGTCAACGGTTTGGGGAGTCAACGAGTCATCCAATCAAGAGAGGATTCGAACTCAAACACCAAGGCTGATTTACTACCAAATCAGGAACCCGACTTACTGCCAAATCTGGAATCAAGTCAACGAGTCGTTTCCAGATCAATCAACCACACAACCGAATCACGGACATAACCGGAACCGGAAACAACGGAAAACGACGAAACGGACAACACCCGGAGTGGCTCGGCCTAAACCGAGCCATCTCAAGGTGGCTCGGCCTAAGCCGAGCCACCCCCTGGGGTGGCCGAGCCACCTCATGGTAGCTCGGCATGAGCCGAGCCACCTTGAGGTGGCCGGCGGTTCGGGTGGCTTCTGACTTGTGCACACGGGCACAGTTCAGAGAGCCTATAAATAGGCCAAGGGGTTCTTCATTTCAAAAGGTTGGATTTTGGAGGAGGCGAAGCCCTGCTGAATTGGAGACTCAGATCTAAAAAAGATCAAAACTTTAAGACTTTGAAGACTTGCTCATCCAGATCTGGTGCTCGGCGATCATCAACGTCAAATAAGGTAGGTGTTCGAGAGGAACCGAATCTCAGATCTCAGATCTACGTAGGTACACTCCGGATCAAAGCTTGGTTCTTTGATCTCGAGATTCGAGCGGTTGTTTCCTTGGTGAAACAATCCCTCCCGGCTATTATTTCCTTGGTGAAATAGTACCCGTTATACTGCGTAGATCCGACCAGATCTAGATCTCACGGTGGTCCACGGATAAACCCCAGCGCAGGCAAACAACCCACGCAAGCGAGTGACTGCAAAACAGGAGCTCGCGATTTGTTCGACAAACAAGGAAACAAAGTTGTAATTTTTCATTTCTTTTTATTTGATTTTCGTTGTAACCGGATCTTATAAAAAGACCGGATCTTTGTGATCGATAAACTATTACAAGAGTGTACAATAGAATCAGTAATGAAGAAAGCAACAAATTTTCCCGCGAACAGCCGACTAAGGAGTCGTTGTGCCTTGGGCTTATCCTGAGAAGGTGCTAAGGTCTTGATGTTCGATTGAGAAGTCGTTGTGCCTTGGGCTTATCCTGAGGAGGAGCCAAGGGTTTGATATTCGACTCAGAAGTCATTTTGCCTTAGGCTTATCCTGAGGAGACGCCAAGGTCTTGGTTACTGACTGAGAAGTCGTTGTACCTAGGGCTTATCCTGAGGAGGAGCCAAGGGCTTGATATTTGACTGAGAAGTCGTTGTGCCTTGGGCTTATCCTGAGGAGGCGCTAATGTCTTGGTTAGCGTCTGAGAAGTCATTGTGCCTTAGGCTTATCCTGAGAAGGTACTAAGGTCTTAACCATGATGGTCGATGAGAGCAGGAGGAATCGACCACTAGTTGTGCCTTAGGGTTACCCTGATAAGGAGCCAAGGTCTTTTAAATCTGACTCGGAAGCCGAATGCATAGAACCCTTAAGAGTCGGCTAGGTCTTTGATGTTTTTTTTAACTTTCATTATTTGTTAAAATTTGTACATCATGGAGTGCAATTTATCAACATTTAACATTCGAATGGCGTCGGATTCTTGTTCTTTGCTCATATATATTTGAAGGCTGCCTTTTGTAGGAGACAAGGCCACCGAAACGAAACTTCCTTGGTTGTTTCTTATCGTCTTTGAACGTTCCAATTTTGACGAGGGTGAGTCACTATTTTACTGACAATCTTCATTGCTGTGTGACTTAGGACACTAAGTCTCCAATCGTTGAATATCCGGAGTCGGATGTTGCCCTCTCTTTTGAGGGTGAGTTTTTTGGCTTTAGACGTCACGAAGTTGTCGACATATTTACCATCTCACCGGTCAGGACCTTTCTGAGCTTGAGTCTTTGTTGAGGTCTTTGCAGGATGACGGTGGATGTGGTGATTTTAAACAGATCTTGTTTTACCATTGTTGGTTGCCCTGTGTGGCCAATGTCCTATTGATTGAGCCCTCGGAGGTTGGTGTTTAACAGGAGGCCGGACAACTTTTGTGATGGGGGCTTCTTGTTGATGAAACCCCAGACGTTGGTGCTTTGTTCCCTGGAATTTGATGGGATCATAGTTTTTCCTTGGGGATTCCAGGAATAGCAATGACTGGACCATCCTGTGAATGGAAGAACCTTCTTATAGGGAGAGTATGAGTCGCATGCTTCGACCACCAGTGCTTGCTTCGGTTTTGGTGGTCCGAACATCTACCGGGGGCCAGAGTTGGATTTCCTGAGGAAGTAATTATCAGGTAGCCCTCCGAGGTTTTCCTAATATCTCATCCTTAGCAATTAGGAACTCTCTTCTGAAGGTGGTGATGGTTCGAGGAGCCTGCCACAAACTTAATCACTGCTCCTGAGCTCGAATGAGCTATCACCAATGGGAGCTTTAAGCGATATTGAATCTGATCATAACATTTGTTAGAGGCAGGGTTCTGTTTTGTGATCTGACTCCAAGCTCCTTGGATGTCCAGGAGGTAGACTTCATCTGTGGCGGTGATAAGAAGCATGTGCTTCATTTTCAAGCCAGGCAAGCACCATAGTAGTATGTCTTCTCTTAGGAGGGCTCTCGGGGTTCTGGTAGCGGGTCCATCTTTTGGTGGATGGCTTGCTTGGCAAATACTCCCCAGAAAGCTGTTGAAGCCCTCGAGGGCTGCGTCTATGTTAGCTCCTCATAGCCATAGGCTAATCCTCCTTAGCTTGAATGATGCAATTCTAGGCTTTGTTTAGCTTGAATGGTGCAATTCTAGTGTTCTTCTTAAAGGATGAACAAGATCAGGCCCCTACTCAGAATTGGGCATGTCTTTTTAGAGAAGAAAGTGGGCCCTACGGTGGGTGCCAAACTATTAATGTCCGAGATCACACAGTCGATGAGAGCTATTCGCTGATGACGAAGAGTGAGAGGATGAAAGATGGAGCCGACTCCTCCTCCAACTTTATGTCCGATTCTTAGACTGGAATTCCTGATTCTTCTGTATAAACAAGAAGAACGAACCCGTAAGATGGCGAGGCTAGTTTCCCATGTGATACCTTCGACGGTCAAGTCAGCTGGTGAGCTTGAGTTGGGTTTGAGGGAGAATCCTGGGACCATTGGTGTCATTATTAGGGGGTACTCTTTTAGAGTTATTAGTAAAAAGAAAGTAGATCAAGAGGGAGAAAATGATCCCCTGAACTTAATGAAGGTCCAGCCTCTTAGTAGAGTCAAGATTAAGAAAAAAGAAAGCAAACCCTTTTCCTTACCCTCCTTCCTCCCTTTTATAGTCCTTCACCCCTGAGATTCTAACCCTTGGCTTTGACTATGCACAGGAGGACGGTGGTGGAGTGAGCAAACAAGATGCTAAGTCATCCCCCGCTTTACAGATGTCGGCTGGTGACTGAAAGGGAAGTCATTTGAGCACAGGAGAGGATGTCTCCAAGATATCCCGGATTTTGATAGTTGAGGCATGATGAAAGATAGGCTATCTGCTTAGTTATTCATTACTTTACAGATGTCAGTTGGTGATTGGAAGGGAAGTCATTCGAGCACAGGAGAGGATATCTTAGTGATATCTGGGAAGTGACTTTTAAGCAGAGTAAGCTGTTTATGCCTAAGATTTATCAGAGTTGAGATCTTGATGGGATCGATTAATATTGTAGTGTCAATTGATACATATCTGAAGGGAGCTGAGTTGGATTTTATCCCCTCAGTAGAGACAGGTTGTTTTTCGAGTCATCCTTATAATTTACCGACCAGATAGTCAAGTGAGATTCTGGCCGAGGAGATAGCCGAGTAGATGGTAAAGCCGAATATTTGAGGAGTCATCTCTATTTATTAGGGGTGACTAATCCCGCGCTTTGCATTGGTAAAGATGACTCGTTTACTGGCGGGTCAATAGACACGTTCTTAGTTGGGCTTTAGGCCGCTAAGCTAGTTAGGGCTATAGCTCTTTTGGGCCTATGAAAACATAGTTGTTGATATTTTTATTTTTAGATGGTGAATTACCATAACACTATATATATAGAACATATTAGAAGAGATTATTATCAAAGAAAAAGAGTCTTTTGAGCACTTTGAGAGGGAGATTATTGTGATGGAGTGAGAGATTGTTGGTTATGGTTATTTTGAGTGTTTGAGAGAGAGTTGTAACCCATTGAATTTCTCCTCCATATAGTAAAATCTCCCCATCCACTCATAGTAGACGTTGGCAATTGTCGAACCACGTAAATCTCTGTGTTTGTGATTGATTTTGGCCGTTCTTTTGTGAATTACACTTGTTGGTTGTTCTTCTCTCTTGTTCGCCAACTCGTGTGGGTGTTTGGTTCGCGAGCACACTTCCATCGACGCATAACAATTGGTATTAGAGCTCTAGGGTTTCAGACCTAGGGTTTTTTGGGGGTAGAGGAAAATTCATTGTTGGAAGCTTGGATCTTGGAGATCTAGACTTCGGTAAAGATAGCATTGCGGAGTTGCCAGTTGAAGATCTCACCTTTCTCATGTGGTTAGGAGTTCGTGTTAGAATCTAATTTAGGGTTCAAGTTGGGTAATTTCTTAACTCTATCAGTTGTTCAAATTTTCTCTACAATTTAGAGTTAGCAAGCAATGACAGGAGATAGTGGTAAAAGCAGCAAGGCTACTGCAAATACAGTTTAGGTTGCACTTAAGAATACGAAGATCAGTGTTGTGAAGTATGACGAAAAGATCAACTTTGAGTTGTGGATGAGTGATGTGCATGATGCTTTGAATGCTCATAACTTAGAGGAGACCATCATGATCCATGAGAGGCCACCGAAGTATGATGAGGCGATATAGGACAAGATGAATCAAAATGCTTATGGTGGTAATAAGATCTTGTTTAGAATAAGAGTAAAAGTATGATGTGATTGGTGTGACATCTACGATGAAAATGTGGGAGATTCTCAACAACAAATATCTTACGAAGAGTGTTGAGAACCGATTGTACTTGCTGCCAAGATTATTTAGATTTCAGATGTCTAGGGGTACCTCACTTGCAAATCACGTGAACAACTACATGAAGTTATTATCGGACTTGGCGAATGTAGATCAGAAGATATCGGATGAGTACAATGTAATTATTTTATTAGGCTCCTTACCCGATGAGGAGTATGATACCTTCATGCTCACTTTGTTGAACGGTAAATCTTCCATCACCTATAGTGAAGTGACTAATACTTTGACGAATTTCAACTTGAGGAGGAAGGATAAAGAATCTTCAAGATCTATCACTTCAAGAGAGACCTTGTCAACGAGAGGTAGGAGTCCCTATCCGAGAGGTGGCAATAGAGACATGTCAATGTTAAGAGGCCACTACCAATTAGCAAAGAACCATTGTGCTTTCTGCAAAGAACAAAGACATTATAAGAGAGATTGCCTGAAGCTCAGGGAGAAGGAGAATAGCAAGAAGAAGGGCTGAAAGGCTAGCGAGGTGAATATTGCTAAGAGTGGTAACAATTCAGATGATTCAAACTTTTCTCTATTGATTACTCCAGAGGTTAACCATGCTGATACGTCGGATTAGATACTAGATTCTGGTGCTACTTATCATGTGACTCACCGACGAGATTGGTTTGCATCTTTCGAGAAGCTCGATGGGGTGTGGTGGTCATAGGAAACGATCAGTCCTGTGGCATTTGTGAGATAGGTATTGTTAGGATTCGGATGCACGACGGAGTTCGTCGTGAGTTGAATGAAGTGAGATTTGTTCCTCAGCTAAAGAAGAATCTTATTTCTATTGGAGCTTTGGAGGCAAAGGGATTCAATGTGACTTTTGAGAGCGTTATAGCAAAAGTTACTAAGGGATCTTTGGTAGTGATGAAGAGAGTCCGCAGTAGAAATCTATATTATCTAAAGAGAAGCACCGAGATTGGTCAGGTAACTTTAGCAGTTTCAAAGGTGGACACGAGCAGACTTTGGCACTGCAGATTGGGACATTCAGATGAAAAGTCATTGCAGGCATTATGAAAGCAGGAGCTATTAAAGGGAGCCAAGAGTGGGAAAATTAAATTCTGTGAGTACTGTGTTCTTGGTAAGAAGACTAAAGTAAAGTTTGGGACAACCATTCATAGGACAACAGGACTATGTGTACACAGATATTTGGGGTCCCACTAAGACAACATCACTTGGTGGTTGACATTAGTTTGTAAAATGTCATGTTTGTAGATGACAATTCTAGTCGTTGTTGAGTGTACACCATGGCGTAGAAGAGTGAAGTCTTAGAGATATTTGTAGAGTGGAAGAGAAGATTAGAACTGCAGATAAGGAGAAAGATCAAGATGTTGAGATCTGACAACGACGGCGAGTACATTTCATACCTCTTTTAGCAGCTATGTTAAGACAAGGGAATAGAGAGATACTTCACAGTTAGTCATACACCGCAGCAAAATAGGGTGGCAGAGAGGTTGAATTGGTTTTTACTAGAGAAGATCCAATGTTTGTTATCGTAGAGTGGTTTGGAGAAGATCTTTTGGGCTGAAGCACTTTCATATGCAAGTCACCTCATTAATAACCTGCATTCATTTGTGATTGAGGGAAAGACCCCTATGGAGATGTGGTCAGGAGAGCCAGCACATGATTATTATTAGCTCAAGATTTTTGGGTGCCCTGCATTTTATCATGTGAAGATTGATAAGTTGGAACCGCGAGCTAGAAAGGTAATATTTGTGGGATTCAAGCGTGGTGTGAAAGGATACAAGCTTTAGAATCCAGTTGAGAAAAAAATTATACTGAGTAGAAACATCACATTCGATGAGGCTTCTCTCTTGAAGCCTACCAGCTCTTATTAGGTGGAGAGAACCCCGACAGAGGAGATATCCCAGGTGGTGGAGATTGATGCAGCTCCACAGAGTCCAGATGGGACCGTATCTATTAGAGTGCCAACTGAGGTGATTCTAGGTAAGCAGGGTGATAATTTGGAGGATACATGTACGACAGAGCAGGATCAGAGACCGACAGCTCAGATTCAGGATTCGATTATAGTTCGGAGACCGATAAGAGACATACAGTTGCTAGCGAGGTATACAGATACAGTGGTTGCGTATGTACTTCCGGTAGAGAGTGTCGAAGAGATAGTTCCTACTATATTTAGAGAGGCTGAGCAGAGTTCAGAGGCTGATTTGTGGCAGGAGGCTATGTTAGAGGAGATGAAGTCTCTTCAGAAGAATGACACATGAGAGCTTGTCGAGCTTCCAAAGGGGCAGAAGGCAATTGGTTACAAATGAGTGTATACCAAGAAGGAGGGCATTCAAGGCACTTCAGTGAGGTTCAAAACTAGATTAGTAGCAAAGGGTTATGTACAGGAAGAATGCATTGACTACAATGAAGTCTTTTCTTCGGTGGTGAAGCACTCTTCGATTCGGATCTTGCTAGTTTTGGTGCCACAGTATGGTTTATAAATGGATCAGTTGGATGTGAAAAAAGCTTTTCTTCATGGTGATGAAAAAATTTACATGACTCAGCCATTGGGGTTTCGAGCTGCTGGAAAGGAGAAGTTTGTGTGTAGATTAAAAAAATTGCTATACGGGTAGAAGCTTGTTGGGGATTTGTGCTTGTTGAGGCCTTTCGATGTCATTTAGATAAACTACGGGTGGCTTGATCCCATGAAAAAGGGGGTAAGTAGGCAACCACATTGGTACAACCAAATTTGGAGAAATGACACATTGGTGCTCTTGTTAGTGCCGGCTCAGTTTTGGAAACACTTCGCTAAGGTGTAGAATTATTGGATAGCAGGTTATTAGGCTAAACGGGATTCCTAGTCTATTTTGGTTTTGATTTTAGAATTGTTGGATTCCTAATCTGTTTTAGTTTTAGGGTTATCGGTATTCCTAGTCTGTTTTGGTTTTGGTTTTAGAATTGTTGGATTCGTAGACTGTTTTGGTTTTAGGGGTTTCTATATATATAGAACGTTTTAGAAGAGATTATTATCAGAGAAAAAGAGTCTTTTGAGCCCTTTAAGAGGGAGATTATTGTGAGGGAGTGAGAGATTATTGGTTAGGGTTATTTTGAGTGTTTGAGAGCATTATAACCAATTCTATTTCTTCTCCATATAGTGAAATCTCCCCATCCTCTTCCCGTGGATGTAGGCAATTACCGAACCACCTAAATCTCTGTGTTTGTGATTGATTTTGGCCATTCTTTTATGAATTGTACTTGTTAGTTATTTCTCTTCTCATTGCTCGATGACTCGTTTGGTTTGTACTCATGCTTCCGCCGACGCACAACATTATATACTCTCAGTTATATCTCGTAGCATTTATATATTCAGAGTTGATCAAAATTGGCACATTAATACCCTTTATTTCACAAATGTGAAAATTTTCATCGGAAAGTTCTCATGCAGCTTTCATGTGTTAATATTAGAGCTTTTTAACCATTAATAACCACCCAAATTCTGATTTTGTTATATCCTTATTCTATTCTTTGAAATAGAACTTAGAAAGATCTAGCAATGTGTTGATGCTTGTGAACAAACAGTCGATGTGGGTTTCTCGCAGTCGGATACAGTTTCGATCTTGGCGACAATGGGAAAGAAGGAGAGGATGAATGTTAGGGCAGACTCATCTTCCAACATTATGCCTAATTCTGAATGTGCGAGGTAGACTGATAGCTTGCACATGCAAGAATCGTAGGAATATGGGGCTAGTTTCCCTCGTGGTACCTCCGACGGTCAAGTCAGTTGGTGAACTTGAGGAGGATTTTTTGAGAGGTCCTAGGCCATTGAGGTCCTTGCAGGGGGTTCCTCCCTAAGAGTTATTAAATGCTCTTTATGTAAAAAGAGGATCCCAAAGGGGAGTAAAGCTAAGGTGTAAGAAGAGGCAGAGAGCAGCCTCTCCCACCCTTACCCTTCATACCTTCTTTATATCCTCCATAGCCTCTGAGATTTTTAGCTTTTTCTATTGCACAGAAGGGTGGTTGTAGGATAGGCAGATAGACTACTAAGTCATCCTTCTCCTTCCAGATGTCGGCTAGCGATTGGAAGGGAAGTCATTCGAATATAGAAGAGAATTGTCTTCTCAGTACCCTAGGTTTGTCAGAAGTGGCAGGGTGCAGGATAGGTCGGCGACGTGGCCATCCTTCTCTCTTCAGGTGGTGGCTGGCGATTGGAGGAGAAGTCATTCGTGCACAGGAAAGCATCATGGTAATTTTTCGAGAAATAACTTGTAAGCCGAATAAGCGGCTAGGGCACGGGGGTTGTCAGAATAGAGATCTTGATGGGACTAATCAGTACTGTTGTGTCGATTGACATCTGAAGTGAACTTAGTCGGCTTTTATTTCTTTAGTCGAGACGGGTTAATCTGTGAGCCATCATTATGATATAGCGACCCGATAGTCGAGCGGGCTTCGGGTCGGGTGTATAGTCAAGTCGTCTGCTCGAGAAGTCATCTTAATTGCGAGGGGGCGACTGATCCCGCACTTTGAGTTGGTCATGATGACTTGTTGATCAAAATATGGCTTGTCTACTCGTCTGGTTGAGGGACTTGGCCTTGAATAGGCTTTTGAGCCTCTAAGTTGATTTGGACTATAGCTCTCTTGGACTTATGCAGACATTCTCCCGATATTTCTATCTTAGTATGGTGACTGACCATAACAGTTAGCCCCTTTCAGTCGGAGTTGACTTTGGTCGGGTCCGAGTGAAATAGAAATGAGTTTGCTCACTGTGTTTGAGATTTTCTAGCCAGTTGATCGTGGCTTAGAAACGTGGCATGGGATGCGCTTAACCACCAATCTTTTGTAGACTGATGATATCGGTTTTGGGAACCCAATTTTTAGAGAAAACGAGGTGTTGTGGGCAGAGTAAATGGCGCCTCTGTTGCCGATTTATTGGCATGAATTACGATCGACGGTTGATGTTTCGAGCAATCCGTTCCGATTCTCAAAGTGAATCTTTCTTGGTTGCTCTAAGGTCATGCCTTTTGGGCTCTGCATGCTTCTTTAGAAGCTTATAAATAGTCTTCGGTGCTGTTTTAAAGGAACACTCGATCCCTTGACTCCTTAAGAGATTTTATCATGGCTCTTCCACAAAATGACCGCGAGAGAAACTCAGGGTCTTGTCTCTATCTAGGTCAAGGATGACTTTGGATGAGGCCAACTGGTTGCATGATCAGTATGGCATTTCACGTGCGATGATGACCATAAGGGCGCCGAACAACTCGACTCCGGTGCATATGCACGGTGAGGATCGGGTACCTCTTTATTGGGCGCATCTGTAGTGAGGCCTGCGTCTACCACTGCATCCCTTTGTGAGGGAAGTTTTTACGGCTTTGGGGGTTCCCCTGTCAGTTCCATCCCCACTCCATCTATATCTTGATGGTGTTTATAGATGTCTTCTCTGAGGTAAACGTGGTTCCCAGCATTAGTTTGCTTGGGCACGTGGTTAGTGTGGGGTCTGCCGAGGGCGACCCACACTATTTTTTTCGCTGTCGGGGCGATTTCTGCTTGGAATCTGATCTCCCCCGAGCTAGATGAAGAATGGAAGAGGTTCTTCGTCTGGGTATTCGAGGCTGACAACATACTATCCTGTTTGGGTTGGCCCGAGGTGCAGGATAATGTGTTGGAGCTGAGGGCCCTTAGTGATCCTGTCACTAGATATCTTGAGAAGCTCAGGTGTCGCCTTGGTCTTTAGGAGATCAAAACTCTGGACAGAGAGGAGTCTCTTGAGATGGGGTGATCCTCCTCATCCTCCTCTGATCCCGAAGTGACGGTCCTTCCTCCACCAATGGAGGTCTGTAAAAGAAGGGCTGACTCAGAGGGACCGATTTCTTCCAGGAGGCCTTTGAAGAAAATGAGGAAGGACTCCGGGGACAGTGGCGCTGAGCCTTAGAATTTTTTTTATAAGCCTTGTTAGGCTTTTTGGTAAAGAATGTACAAAACTCTTTTCTGAATGAGAAGCGATTTCTTCTGTCTTCTGCTTTTGAGAACTACAAATTCTTGATAGAATAATTGATTTATGTTATGGCTCCATATTTATTTTTGAGAAGAGTGTCGATCCTTGTAGCTTTGATACCCTATGCGGGATAAGGGGCGACGTCTTTGTTTTTCCTGTTTGGTCAGGAGATAACTCAAAGGGTCGACTCTAGGGTTGTCCTCGATTTATCTAGGTGGGGGACCGTAGACTTGATTGCTGAATTGTGGAGCCTTTGTACTTTAGGTTACTCCTGATGGGGAGCTAAGTGCTTTATTCCGACTGAGAAGTCGTTTTGCCTTCGACTTATTCTTTTAGGAAGAGCTAAGGGTTTTGTTTCGACTGAGAAGTCATTTTGCCTTGGACTTATTCTTTTAGGAAGAGCCAATGGCTTTGTTTCGACTGAGAAGTTGTTTTGCCTTGGACTTATTCTTTAGGAAGAGCCAAGGGCTTTGTTGTGACTGAGAAGTCGTTGTGCCTAGGTGACTAGGCCTTGGTGCCGACTGAGAAGTCGTTTTGCCTTGGTTTTACCCAGATTCGATACCAAGGGCTTTATTCTGACTGAGAAGTCGTTGTGACTTGGACTTATTCTTTAGGAAGAGCCAAGATCTTTGTTCCGACTGAGAAGTCGTTGCGCCTCGGGCTTACCCAGATTAGGAGCCGAAGACTTTATGTCGACTAAGGAGTCGTTTTGCCTTAGGCCTGTCCTGAGGCGACCCAAGGGCCTTATGACTAACTGAGGAGTCGTGGCACCTTAGGCCTGTCATGAGGCGGCACCAGGGTCTTGTGATCGACTGAGGAATCATTGTGCCTTGGGCTTGCCCAGATTAGGAGTCAAGGAATTTATGCCGACTAAGGAGTCGTTTTTCCTTGGTTTTACCCATATTCGGTACCAAGGGCTTTATTCCGACTAAGGAGTCATTGTGCCTTGGGCTTACCCAGATTAGGAGCCAAAGAATTTAATCCGACTAAGGAGTCGTTGTGTCTTGGGCTTACCCAGATTAGGAACCAAGGACATTAATTTTCCCTTAGGACCGAGAGTCAACTGTGGGAATCAGCAAAAAGGATTATGTCTTGGTTTTACCCTGAGAAGGTACTAAGGACTTTTATCGACTAAGCCGAGTGCCCAGCTGACTAGGTCTTTGATGTCTTCTTTTCATTTTTGACATTTCCATTGATCATTGGAATTTATACATGATAAAGTACAACTCATTCACATTTATTCCATCGAGCCGCGTCGGATTCGTAATTCTTACCCATGTGCATTTTGAAGACGGTTTTTGGCTGGGGATAATGTCGTTAAGACGGAGCTTCCTTGGCTGTTTCTTTTCGCCAGTGATCATTTCAGTTTTGATGAGAGCGAGCCGTTGTTTCATTGGTCGTCTTTGTTGCCAAACTGAGGAACGGCCGGAATCGGGGGTTGCTCTTTCTCTTGATGGTGAGCTGTTTGGTTTTTTAGACGTTGTTGAGCTGCTGTCATATTTGCCATCTCATCAGCTAAGGACCTGCTTGGAGTTTTTGCTGAGATCCTTGTAGGTCAACGGTGGACGTGGTGATTTTCAACCGATCTTGCTTGTCCACTGTTGGTTGCGCTATATGGCTAGAGTCCTGCTGATTGAACTTTTGGAGAATAGTGATCAGCAGGAGGAGGCCCATACAACTTTTGTGATGGGGGCTTCTTGTTGGTGAGAGCCCCACGCGTCGAAGCTTTGTTCCCTGGAATTTGATGGGATCATGACTTCCCCTAGGGGTTTCCAGGGATAGCGACGGCCGGACCATCCTATAAATAGAGGAGCCTTCTTACAGAGAGAGCACAAGTCATATGCTTCAACCATTAGGTTTTACTTCGACTTTGGCAGTTCTGCGCATTTACTGGAGTGCCGGGGCTGTTAATCTTACTGAGAAGGCCAGATGGCGAGCCCTTGAGTTTTCCCCACAATCTCATCCTTAGTAAGGAAGGACTCTCCTTTGGAGATGGTGATGGTCCGAGGAACCTACTACAGACTTGATCGCTGTTCCTTGCTCGAGGGAGTCATTGCCGATGGGAGCTTGAGCGATACTGGATCTGATCATGACCCTTGGGGGCCTGTTTGTGATCTAACCCTGGACCTCTTGGCTGCTCAGGTGGTGGGGTTTTCATCTGTGGTGGTGATTAGAAGCCTGTGCTTCATCTTCAAGCCAGACAAGCACCATAGTGGTGTGTCTTTTCTTAGGAGGGCTTTTGGGGTTTCACTTGGCAAATACTCCCTAGAAAGCTATTGGAGCGCTCGAGGGCTACACCCACATTGGCTCTTCATAGCCATAGGCTAATCCTCCTTAGCTTGAATGATATGATTCTAGGCTTTGTTTAACTTGAACGATGCAATTCCAGCGTTCTTCAAGAATGAACAAGATCAGGCCCCTGCTTAGAATTGGACATTTCTTCTCAGAGAAGAAAGTGAGCCCCACGGTAGGCGTCAAACTGTTGATGCTCGTGAACAAACAGTCGATGGGGGTTTCCCGCAGTCAAATGCAGTTTCGATCCTAGCAACGATGGGGAAGAAGGAGGGGATGAATGTTGGGGCTGACTCATCTTCCATCTTTATACTTGATTCTGAGCGTGCGAGGTAGATTGATAGCCTGCACATGCAAGAATCGTAGGAATACAGGGCTAGTTTCTCCCGTGGTACCTTTGACGGTCAAGTCAGTTGGTGAACTTGAGGAGGATTTTTTGAGAGGTCCCTGGGCCATTGAGGTCCTTGCAGGGGGTTCCTCCTCCCCAAGAGTTATTAAATGCTCTTTATGTAAAAAGAGGATCCCAAAGGGGAGTAAAGCTAAGGTGTAAGAAGAGGTAGAGAGCAGCCTCTCCTGCCCTTACCTTCATACCTTCTTTATATCCTCCATTGCCTCTGAGATTTTTAGCTTTTTCTATTGCACAGGAGGGCGGTTGCAGGGTAGGCCGATAGACTGCTGAGTCATCCTTCTCCTTCTAGATGTCAGCTGACGATTGGAAGGGAAGTCATTTGAATATAGGAGAGAATTGTCTTCCCAGTACCCTGGGTTTGTCAGAAGTGGTAGGGCGCATGATAGGTTGGCGGCATGACTGTCCTTCTCTCTTCAGGTGGCGGCTGGCGATTGGAGGAGAAGTCATTCGTGCACATGAAAGCATCTTGGTAATTTTCTGGGAAATGACTTGTAAGCCGAATAAGCGGCTGGGGTACGAGGGTTGTCAGAATAGAGATCTTGATGGGACTAATCAGTACTATTGTGTCGATTGACATCTGAAGTTAAGTTGGTCAGCTCTTATCCCTTTAGTCGAGGCGGGTTGATCTGTGAGCCATCATTATGATTTGGCGACCCGATAGTCGAGTGGGCTTCGAGTCGGGTGTATAGTCGAGTCGTCTGCTCGAGGAGTCATCTTAATTACGAGGGGGCGACTGATCCCGCACTTCGAGTCGGTCGTGATGACCTGTTGATCGAAATATAACTTGTCTACTTGTATGGTCAAGGGACTTGGCCTTGACTGGACTTTTGAGCCTCTAAGTTGATTTAGACTATAGCTCTCTTGGGTTTATGCAGACATTCTCCCGATATTTCTATCTTAGTATGGTGACTGACCATAACATAGTGAATTCAACAAACTTAATGGATAGAAAGTTATAAAATTAGCATATGAATGTTATATTGGAACTTGTTGATAATGGGTAACCAAACAGTCAATATATCAGGGTGAGATTGATTAGGGGCCGCTCACTTCTCCAAATATTTAGTATTGAGTTTAGTAGCTTTCAGCCTGCACAAATAACAACTCGTGAGAGAATTGGGCTTTGTTCCCCCATTGTACCTCCGACGATCAAGTCAACTGGTGAACTTGAGTGGAAAAATAAAGAACTATGTGAGTTCTTTAGTATGGTGCAGTATAATTAGCAGATATTGCTTATTAGTAAAAAGATCAAAGATCAGATGTTAAAAAAATCTCCTTATGTTGAGAATTATACATCTATTTATAGTGGTTATGAGAGGGTAGAACCGTCACTTCGACCGAGCACAGGATGGCAGTAAGTAGGTATGGGTTGGCGGTTGCGTCAATACCTACTTTACACGTGTCTGGCGACGACTGGAGGAGAGATCATATCAGCATTAAATGAGAAGTAATCGGAAGCATGACAGTGCTAATGTGGCCTAATGAGTCATGAAGACTATCGGGGCTAGAGGTATGATGCGCCTGCCAATCATTAAATGTGACGCTGACGTGCTGTCAGCGGGAGAGGCTCGAGGCTAAGGTCGTCTTTTATCTTAGCCGAGAAGTAACGCCTTTCGAGTCGGTCTTGTGAGGCATCGAGTAGCTAGTCGAGTGTGCTCATTGCGAGTCGCCTTTGACAAGAGGACCGACAAGCATAGCCATTCAAATCGACCTAAGAAGATGTCGACTCGACGGGTCAGCTACATCAAGATCCTTGGTTGCTTTGATCGTCAATCTGACTTGAGCGGTGAATGTAGGGGAGGCACCTGTATGTTGTTGGCAAAGGACCGCACTTTGGAGACTAAAAATACCATAACAGAACTTACGAATAATTTTTTTTATATTTTCAAACAGAAGTGTTATGGTATTTTCAATCACCAAAGTGCAACCCTTTGCTAATAATGGACATGTGTACTTATGCATGCAATGTCCCAATCAAATTGGCGGCCAAAACCAACAAGGGTTCCATCTCAGCTGACTCGCCGAGTTGACATTCCTTCATGTCGACTCGAATGGCAGTATTAGTTGACCCTCTTATCGAAGACGACTCACAACGAGCCCACTCAACCTGTTGTTCGACGCCTCACGATGATGAATCAAAAGGCGTTACTTCTCGACGAAGATAGAGGACGACTTCAGCCTCGAGCCTCTTCCGTTGACATAACGTCGATGTCGCATTTAATGCTTGACAGACGCCATCTTACCTCTAGCCCCGATAGCCTTCATGACTCATCGGACCACATAGGTACTGTTATGCCTCAGATCACTTTACATTTAATGCTAAGGTGATCTCTCCAGTCGCTAGCCGACACCTATAAAGCAGGAGCTGACTCAGTCGCCAACCCATACTTCTTCACCGACATTATGTGCTCGACCACAATGACGGTTTTACCCTTTCGGCACCACTATATATATGTACTATTCTAACATAGTAAATGTTCCAAAATCTGATCTTCTAAGATAGATCTGTAAATTATACTGCACACAAAGAACTCTCACAATTCTTTACTTTCCCCACTTAAGTACCCCAGTTGACTTGACCGTCGGAGGAACTACGAGGGAACCGGTCCTTATCCTCTCACTGGTTTCTATATGTTTAGACTTCAGCCACTTAACTCTCAAAACTGGATATTCGGGGAAGGAAACGGCCCCTCATCAACTTCACCCCTACCCAACTACGGATATAGTTGACTGTGTGATCACTTAGCATTAACAAGAATGTATGGTATATAGATGCTACAAATTACAATGGAGGGTATATAAGTGCTAAGGGAGTGAAACTATAAGGTATTTAAGTGTTATTTAGCCATTAATTAATAATACACAGATATATATATCATTACCATAGTACGGATAACATTTTTCAATTGTGCCTTTAACCATTTACGATATGATTGTTATTTGTCTAGCCTTAAGGGAAAGTTGGGAATAATTGTAATTAGTCTAGTAGAAATCTGTGACAAATCAACTTTTACCATAATACTAGTTAACGGTTTGTGAACCGCAATTATGTAGGGGCCACGTGGGGGCTACAAACAATAGCAAAGCCGTTTTCTTTTGCTGCGTGAAGGGATACGAACACGAAGGCCCACGAACGAAGGCCCATGAAATCATAATATTCTGCATCTATATATAACATGTGAGGGGCTAGGTTTCTGTGCGCACAAGGCAGGGGCAATCGTGGTGCGTGTGCAAGCCGGCAGAGGAGAAAAATTCGCCAATTGCAGAGGGGGAAAACAAGTGCACGGAGCTTTGCTTTGCGGCTGCAGTTTAGGAGATTTTGTGTAGTCTCTTTTAGGGTTT
>BQKN01001105.1:463767-499294 GCA_022839385.1 Asparagus kiusianus
CCTGCAGTTTGAAGTCCAGTGAACATGTTGATGTGAGCAAGAAGACCTGCAGTTTGAAGTCCAGTGAACATGTATGATGTCTAAATTTTTCACTGACAAGATTGGTAGCAGAGAAGGATCCGAATCCATCTTCTAATCAGCAAACAGGATATTCATCCTAAATTTTGCTCATGCAGATTTTTATTTTTATTTTTATTTTTCTTCATCTCGGGCAGGCCTTGCAATAGCGCTAATACGTACCATGCGAATATTCATGTATTTGTTGATACACAAATTGAATTTCAAGACGGCATATATATGTATAGATTTCCAAACACCTCATCACCTATAACAGCTGTATTTGAGTGACCGACCGACCGACTCGCTTGGGACGTACGTATAACTACAAAGAGGGGGAAAAACAATCTTGGACGCATATATATTCAGACTGGGGGAAAATAAACACCAAACAATCATCTCAGATGTACGTAATCTCAGATGTATGTATATATGTATATATAGGTTGTGCAAAAGGGACCACATCAAGCAGACGGTGACACCAACAGTACTACTGACTTAAGTCGTTCACCAAAAATCAAGCAGCAGTCGCAGTCACGGTGGCAGGAAGTGGAACGGTGCGATTTGATTTCTCGGGAGAGTAGGAGCAGCAGTAGTCAACAGCATGAAGATCCCTGGGCTGAACATAAACCCGGAGGCCGTTCTTCATGAACAGAGTGAGGGACATCTTCTGCTCCACCCGGTGGCCAGGCACCAGCTCCAGCCTGTGCCGCAGCAGTATGGCCGACGCAATGGACTTCATCTGCAAGTAGGCCAAGTCCTTCCCCAGGCACGTCCTCGGCCCTGCATTGAACGCAACGAACCTGTACGTGTCCTTGGACGGTTCAAACCGTTCCCCATCCGCCGACAGCCACCTCTCCGGCTTGAACTTGAGGCAGTCCTCGCCCCATATCGATTCCATCCTTCCCACAGAGTAGATGGAGTAGGTGATCGCCGATCCTGCTGGCACCGCGGTGCCATCAGGAAGCATGTCATCCGCCACGACATACTTGGAATCCTCTGGCACCGAAGGGTAGAGCCTCAACGTCTCCGCCAGTGCTGCTTTTAGGTACACCAAGCGCTCCAGCTCTTCGAATGCCAGAGGTTCCTCCACCCACCTTTCGGTGTCCGAACCTCGCGTCCCCTTCAGCACCGAGGTGATCTCCCCTACTACCTTCTTCTCGATGTCTGGCCTCTGCATGACGGTCCAGAAGAACCAGCTCAGAGCGACAGAGGACGTGTCGCGCCCCGCCAGCACAAAGTTGAGCGCAATCCACTGCAGCACTGAAGACGGGAAGGCGTTCCCGTTGACGTCCTTCTTCTTCATGAACCTCGAGAGGAGGTCGTCCGACGGGGTCTCCTTCCGTGCGGTGATGGCCTCGGTCATGTATCTGTCAACAATCTCAAGGCTCCTCTTCAGGCTCTTTTCGGCGCCGAGTCGCAGTGCTTTTTTCAGCCTCCACAGGAAGCTCGGGTAAAGAAAGCGCTGCAATGTGGCCTCCGTTGCTGAATCAAACGCGCTAGCGAAGGGATTGTCAGGGAGGTCGGGAGACAGAGTCTCAGGGTCTTTACCGAACGTCAACCCGCAGATGTTGTCGAAGGTGAGTCGCAGGAGAAGATCCTGGAGGTCGACGGCGGTGCCCGTTCCAGACTTCTCGCAGTGGTCTGCCAGAATTCTCCAGAGCCGGGTCTTGATGGACCGGTTGGCCCATCGGGCCATGGCCTGGCGAAGCGTCCGTGTAGTGAACTCGAGCGCTGCGGTCTTCCTCTGGAGGAGCCACGTCTCACCGTCGGAATTGAAGATGCCCTGTCCTAAGAGGTCGTGGAAGGCCGACTGCCACATGGGACCTTTGGGGTAGTTGTCGAACCTGGTGCGAAGCACGTGTTCAAGGTTCCTAGGATTGCACGTGACGGTCACGAACCCCTGCCGCCGGGCGAAGAACGGCAAGGGAAGAATGCAGGTCTGGTACGTGGAAGCTGCGCCAGTAGATCGGAGGTTTTCAGCGATCCAGTCATGGATGCGGGCTCGGTTGGAGATGAGACCAGGCAAGCTGCCCAAGAGGGGCCACATCCTCGGACCCGTTAAGCTACGGGTCAGGACCCAGAACCACATGAGGTAGGCGGATGCAGCGGCCACCAGCAGCGCCGCAGCGAAAAGCGGTAGGCTGCCTTCTTGCAGCTGGTGTTGCCCTGAGTCATGGATTAGTGCAGCCACCAATTCCATGACGCTAGCTAGCGGCACAAACTCGATTGCGCTCTTCTCTCAAAGGATGCTGGTTTGGAAATAGATCGGATGTTTTGATAATAAGTTAGCTAGAGAGAGGGGGGGCTCGCTCCTAGCTAGATGCGTGTTGTGCTATTAATGCTAGCTAATGTGCTAATTACACATATATATATATATAAATATATAAACAAATAGTTAGATATGTACACACACGCAAGCGAAGCGCCCGCACACACTAGCTAATTAGAGGAGACACGCACGCACGCACGCACGAGCGCCTGCCAAATATAGTCGGTGTGTGAGCGCGCGCAACCGCCGGAAGAGAGGTAGAGGAGTGGGTGGGAAATATTGGGTACCCGGCCCGGCCTCCTGTTCTGGAACAAGAAGTCGCACGTACGCCAAATTCTTTTATTAATAATATCGGTACCATTAATTACTTTTGAGTTTTCTTGTGCAGCGCTCCTAATTCTGTTTGAAACAACGCTTTGGTGATTTCTGCAGGTGGTTGCTTTCTGTATGCGTGTGCCGTTTGTGCAGCAGAATATTTCAAGAAGGGCTGTTAGGAAATTATATGCAACTCTCTTATCTACTTAATTATCTCGATCCCTTCTCGTCACGTATTATGTCGTCGGGTATATCCGTTTGGCAAAGGGTTAATGAAGAGGGGTTAAAGAGAAGGATTAATGTACTTAGCCCATTTGATAATCCGAAGGACTAAATTATTAACCCGTTAAATAAGTTTTATTTTAGCCCTTATGATCGGTTTTAGTGTTTGGGAATAACAATGATTTTGACGATTTTCTTTATAATTAGAATGACTAACTCTTATTCCATCTAAATAGGAGTATTAGTAATTAAACCCCTCATTTTGAGGGGTTAACTCATTTTAACCCCTCTAGAGGGGTTAACTTAACCCTTCTATATTTTTTATGTTTGTCAAATTATGGAGGGTTACCTCACTTTAACCATTATATAGATTTGTTGTGTTTGACAGGTTAAGAAGGGGTTAAGTCTCCTTAACCCCTCACTTAACCCTTTGCCAAACGGTAGTAGTTGATAATTTATCCTACCATCGCACAACAGGAGACAAAAAGTAGGGAATGCCTAGATACCCCTGATTTCTCATTGCAATTCACACACTTCTTGCTTATGTTTTGCAGTTCTTGCAATCTAGTTATCACTGTTAATCAAGACACGATGCGCGTACATTTTGTAAATCAAACGGTGACTAATATTTATTGAAGATCGATCAACACCTATCTATAAATATGTATATACTCTATAGGTTTTATTATTTATTTACCATTTCATTAGCTCTTAACATACAAAAATTTGAGTGGGGCCGGGTATGTGTGTGCGCCCACAAGAAGTTTAAATGAACATATATACACATATAAAGTGGGCCTATTTGAAATAAGCAGGGGATGAGAGAAGCCAAGCTGTGCTTACGACAGTGAGACCCGCGTTAGGTTGAAAGCCGTTGATCCACTTTGAGAAAAAGGTGACACGTCGGAACTTATGGAATACCAATCTGGGAAAAGATCTGGGCATGCAGGAATCCCCTTGAATTATTAGCATCTAGTTAACGTGAAAATTGAGTGATGATGGCCACAAATTCAAGCCGGATGCAGCAGCAAAATTGTGTGCTGGATGTATTATTCCTTTTGTTAATTAGGATTTGGTGAGCTCCGCTGTGGAAAAATAAAAATAAAAAATCATACATTAATGACTCCAAAGAAGAGTGAGACTAGTATTAAGTCACAAGTCTCACAAGTCAAAGTGCTCAGCGATCAGCAGGCGCAGAAAGTTAAAATGGGAGAGAGCTAAATCAAAGGATTGGTTTCGTTTTCCTTTTTACCTTTTCTTCTTCTTCTTCTTCTTCTTCTTTTCCTTTTTTATTACGTTGTGTGCGAACGCGAGACTGCCATTTTTTATAACTGAAGGTTAGAGATGGTGAGCAGACAGAAAAGCACTTGGACTTTGTCCAAGCACAGTGGCGTGCGACATACCAAATGTTTGTCCTCAGGGGTTCCACATGTGCTATATATCCACTGTAATTTGCATTGGTCGTTTGTCATCAAATGTTGAAAAAAGTAATATTAATAAGATCATCATCGAAGTAGAATTTCAAACTCTTCAGTCCAAAAAGACTTGTGTTAATATAACAAAAAATTCTAACTACAAATATGAAGCTTGATTTTCTGAGTACATTAATCAATATCAACTCTCGATTATCTTAATAGATAACTCATGATATTGAAATTGGATTTCAAACTATTAATAGATTGCAAAATAAATAGATCAAGTACGGACTTGATTGACAACTATACTTTTTTTATTTTCCTTATAGTCCATATTCTTGCGATTCGTTGTAATTATGCTTAGTTCTGTTCCCTTTTTCTAAAGTGTGCTTTCTATCAGAACTTCGCACAGCGTCATATGGGTTGAATTATCAAACTGCACCCTGCCCCAAAAAGACAAAAAAGAAAAAAGAAAAAAAAAGGAAACTTAACATGTGGATCAGAATGCCACGCACGGTGCAGGGTGTTCCAGTATGATTTGTACTCATTTTATCTCTTCGTTCTTTTTCCCCTACGATTTCTAAGTTTATACATTGGGTTAACATGTGTTATAAGATTTGTAGTGGCCCAGTGTGGACTACTGTTTTTTCAATAGGAATCAAAAAATTTTAATTCATTGCATTAATGAGAATTTATTTACTGATATGATATGGACCATACCAGAAATCAGAAGAAATGGTACATTTATATCTGTAGCAAAGTGAGCTATTTGATGTGCACAAAGATTACTGGTGCGACAGGATATGGAGAACAAATGAGAAATTAAAGTTCTTGAAAAGAGTCCAACATTCTGAGAAGATACTCGAGAGGTGTTAGGGGTGAGTGATGGCTCCATGCGACATAAGGACTGCATCAAGTCAATCTGACTCTTGTATAATGTCGTGCCGACCTGTCAAGATAGCAAGATGAAGACCCATAAGGCACGCAATGAGTTCGGCCTCCAAGGAGGATAAGGGAGGACCAAGGCTACAAAAGGATTGAACGTGTTGGCCGAAGTGATCTCGAGCGATTGATTACTCCCGAAAGCAGAGAGGTTAGAAAAAGAAGCAGCATCTACGTTTATCCTGACAATATTAGGGGAGAGGGTGTTGGTTTTGGAAGTGTGATGACCGAAACCTGAAGAATAAATCATCAAAGAAGCAGAAAAACCTATAGGAATCCAAGCACAAAATCAAGCTCTGGCCGGTCGACCGATACGAGGACTCCGATCGACCGAAAACGTGCACAAAGACCCTGTAAAATTGACACTTTGGTCGGTCGATCGAAGCCCTTGGTTCGGTCGCCCGAAGTCGGGATTTTTAGTTTCCTAATTGATTTGGGATTCTGTTTTAGGCTGGGTTTATATATATATCCTAATACGTTTTTAGGATTATGCTAGGGTTCAGAGAACACAAAAAAAAGAGGGGATTTGATAGCTCTTTGAGATTAGAAATCTTAGAAAGAGGGGCCAATTGTGAGCATTGTAATCGTCTTCAATTAATCAAAGAATTGTATGGTGTGGCTCCCGAAGACGTAGGCACGTTGTCGAACCTCGTTAAATCTGGTGTATGTGTTCCTTCTAGTTTATCTTTCTTGTAATTTTCTTTTATTTGCGGTGATTTTCCTACTTGTTAAACTCTTAGCACAAGATCCAGAAGGGTACGAGTTCGATTGATTGTTTCGAATCCCCACCAACTGGTATCGGAGCTTCGTTCAGGAGATTTGTGCGAGAACCATGACAGAGGAAAGTAAATCAAAGATCGAGAAATTTGACCGGTCGAGCTTTGCATATCGAAAGTCGCAGATTGAGGACTATCTGTACCTGAAGGATCTTTACCATCCGTTGATAGGCAAGGCTAAGGGAAAGAAGAAGGAGGAATCAGACGAGGACTGAGAAATACCGGATAGGAAGGTTCTAGGTCAAATCCGGTTGTCACTCGCCAAATCAGTCACCCACAATATATTAAAGGAGAAGACGACGATGAGGCTTATGGAAGCGCTCGCGAAGATGTACGAGCAACCGTCAGTCGCAAACAAGGTGTACCTCGTCAAAACGCTCTTCAACCTCAAGATGAAAGAAGGATACTCCTTCATGATGCACCTCAGTGAGTTTAACACGATTTTTTATCAACTTATCTTCGTGGACATCATGTTTCATGACGAAGTGCAGGTCCTATTGAATCTATCGCAGTTGCCGGATAGTTGGGCGAGTTGCGTGACCGCAATTAGCAATTTGGCGGGGAAGGAGAAGTTGAAGCTGAGCGAGGTTGTTAGAATGATTCTATCCGAGAAGGTTAGAATGAAATCGTCTGAATTAGAGGGTTCAGGTTCAGTCCTAAATCTCGAGCAGAGAGACCGAAGCTAGAAGAAGGGTAACCAGAATAGGAATCGGTCAAAGTAAAAAAAAAGAGGTCGAACTTAAAGGTTAGGCCTATCAAAGAAAAGTGTTAGAACTACGGCCAGGAGGGTCATATGTCTTCAGTCTAGAAAGCACAGAAAAAGGATATGAATGAGCAGGAAGCTCATATCGTACAAGATGCCTTGATCCTTGCTATGGATAGCGATTCTGATTCTTAATATATAGACTCAGGAGCCTCATTTCACGTCACTACTAATTGGAAGCTTTTTCAGAACTATGTAGCATGGGACTTTAGGAAAGTGTACTTGGGGGACAACGAGCCTTACAGTATTGTTGGAAGAGGTGACATATAGATTCAGATGAAGGGTTCTAAGTGGAATCTAAAGAACGTCAGACATGTACCGAAGCTGAAGAGGAATCTTATTTTGGTTGGCCATCTTGGAGCGGAAGGCTATGTTTTAACATTCACAGAGGATTCATGGAAAATCTCTAATGGTTCTATGGTGGTTACCCATGGCAATAAAACAGGAACTCTCTACCTCACTTCACATGCGAGTGACACCCTCATATTTACAGCTGGTAATGAGTGTGCAGATCTGTGGCATAATAGGCTAGAACACATGAGTGAGAAGGGTATGAATATTTTATGATCACAGGAAAAGCTAACCGACATCGATTTAGTGGAAGTTGGTGTGTGAAGACTGTATCTACCGGAAACAGAAGAGGGTCAGTTTTTAGAAAAGCGAAAGACCACCTAAAGCTCAGAAGTTAGAGCTTGTTCATACAGGTGTATGGGGTCCAACTAGCATGTTTTTTCTTGGCGGTTCGATATACTATGTCATATTTATCGATGATCACTTGAGGAAGGTGTGGGTATACTTCATGAAGCACAAGTTAGAGGTGTTCGGGATCTTCAAGAAGTGGAAAGCCATGATGAAGAATGAGATAAATCTGAAGGTGAAGTGTCTGAGATCAGACAATGGTGGAGAATACGAGCTGGAGGAGTTCAAGAGGTTCTGTGCTCTAAATTGAATTCATTTAGAGATGACTACTCTAGGGACGCCTTAACAAAACGGCATTGTAGAGAGAATAAACAGGACATTGACGGAGCATGTGATGAGTATGAGTTTACATGCAGGTCTACCTAAGACGTTTTGGACAGATGCGGTGCATACAGAAGCTTATCTGTATAATCATGGGCCATCAATTTCATTAGATTTTAGGATTCCATAAGAGGTTTGGAGTGGCAAGAAGGTTAAAGTAGGTCCGAGTACATGGATTTGGAGGAACTTCCAGATGGGGGCGACAACGTCAGTTCTGATCGAAGAACGGAGGAGACTCCAGGTGTAAAGATGACTACCCAGGGAATGAAGCTTAAGAGGTCATCCAGGAAAGAAGTGGATTATACAGAGATATTTTCTCCCGTTGTGAAGCTTACAACTATTAGAGTGGTATTGAGCTTAGTAGTTACAGAAGATCTCTACCTTGAGCAGTTAGATATGAAGACTGTCTTTCTTCATGGTGACTTGGATGAAAAAATCTACATGAAGTAACTTGTTGGCTTCATTGAGAAAGAAAAGAAAGAAATGGTGTATAAGCTCAAGAAGAGCTTGTACGGATTAAAACAGGCTCCGAGACAATAGTACAAGAAGTTCGACAACTTCATGCAGAGCAATAGCTATGGAAGATGCAATTCAGATCATTGTTACTATTTCAAGAGGTTCGAGTCCAGCTATAACGTATTATTATTGTATGTTGATGACATGTTAGTTGCATGACCTTGTTTAGAATAGATAAACAATTGAAGAAGCAATTGACGAAGGAATTTTCTATGAAGGCTCTGGGTGTAGTGAAGCAAATTCTTGATATGTGAATCAGTAGAGATGAAGCTGAAGGGACGTTGAAGTTGAGTCAAAGTTGAATACATTGAGAAGGTACTTCAGAGATTCAATATGGAGAATGCTAAGCCCGTCGGCACGCCCTTTGGAAGCCAGTTCAAGTTATCTGATGAGCAATCATCCAAGATAGATGTAGAGAAGGAGCACATGAGTAGAGTGACATATTCATCAGTCATTGGTAGTCTTATGTACGCGATGGTTTGCACGAGACCGGATATCGCCCATGCAATGGGAGTTGTGGGCAGGTTTGCTAGCAATTCAGGGAAGCAGTATTAGGAGGTTGTGAAGTGGATATTGCATTACTTGAGAGGGACTATGGATATGCCATTGTGTTTTAGGAGGAAGAAGTTAGTACTGCGGGGATACGTGGATGTAGATTTCGCAGGTGTTCATGATACAATGCGAAGTACCACGGGGTATGTTTATATCTTAGCGTCGATAGCAGTGAGTTGTGTCTCACATTTACAGAAGATAGTAACATTGTCCACGACTGAGGCAGAGTATATCACAGCGACTGAAGCCAATAAGGAGAGGATTTGGTTGACCGGGTACTTGGAAGAGTTGGGTTTGAAGTAGAGGAACTGCGTTCTTTATTGTGATAGCCAGAGTGCTATACACATTGCCAAAAATCCAGTATATCATGCTAAAACGAAGCACATTGATGTACGTTATCACTTCATACCCTCACTGATAGAGGATGGCAAGTTACGATTGGATAATATTTTGGGGAGTCAAAATCCTACGGGATCACCGACTTTAGTTGTGCACAACTCCAGTTGGCCTTCACGCGTAGGAGATGAAGGCGGAGCCACACAAGAAGGATCGACGGGATTGCCGAGATGATGATGATTGAAGAATGGATTTTTTCGAGTAGGAGAAGATGCTTGCGAAGATGGCGGGAGTTCGAGAGAGCTCATTGATGGTGGTTTCATCTCCAAATGGGAGATTGTTGGTTTTGGAAGTGTGAAGACCGAAACCTGAAGAAGAAATCATCAAAGAAGTAGAAAAACCTGTAGGAATCCAAGCCTAGAATTGAGCTCTGCTCGGTTGACCGACACGAGGACTCCGGTCGACTGAAAATGTGCACAAAGAGCCTGTAAAATTAACACTCTGGTCGGTCGACCGAAGCCCTTGGTCCGGGCAACCGAAGTCAGGATTTTTAGTTTCCTAATTGATTTGGGATTCTGTTTTGGGCTGGATTTATATATATATCCTAATACATTTTTAGGGTTATGCTAGGGTTCAGAGAACACGAAAAAAGAGGGGATTTGATGGCTCTTCGAGATTAGAAATCTTAGAAAGAGAGGCCAATTGTGAGCATTGTAATCTTCTTCAATTAATCAAAGAATTGTGTGGTGTGGCTCCCGAGGACGTAGGCATATTGCCGAACCTTGTTAAATCTGGTGTGTTCCTTCTTGTTTATCTTTCTTGTAATTTTTCTTTTATTTGCGGTGATTTTCCTACCTGTTAAACTTTTAGCACTAGATCCGGAAGGGCACGGGTTCGATTGATTGTTTCGAATCCCCAACAGAGGGGTGGTCCCCGCATGAGGGGATCTTATGTTAAAAAGAGACCCAGAGGAGGTGGTAGCGAGGGATTGTAGTCGAATATGTAGACCTCGATCTACAAGTGTGAGGGTTGCTCGAGGAAAAAGCCGTTTTTGTTTGAATACTGAGATCACATCTAGACTTCCGCATAAACCAAGAGATCATGGATGAGAAAAACAATGGCAAGATGACCATGGATAATGCTTATTGACGGTGGGTTTTAACCCAGCCTCAACCATAAATTTAAGAGAGGTGGAGCTAGGGATGGCGCAATTAATAATCTGGTTCCAAATAGCATGAGCGTGATCACCAAAGAGGATCCGAAGACATGCCACGACTGAACAGAAGGTGCCCATGCATGAACAGTTTTGACTCTCGGGAAAATAGCCTTAACTATCTATAAAAAATTTGATGGGAAGTCAAGGACTCCTTGGTCGAGGGGATTGTTGCATGACTCGAGATCCAACAAAATGAGGTTGAAAACGGCCTTTGGGGAGAATTTAGCAGTGAACATTCCATTCCAAATTAGGGTGTACGTAGGGTGGGCGCAGTTACAATAACCATACATGACGGATGTTGGTGAGTAGAATACCATCCGCAGTTGATCAACTGTCAAAGATGGCAGACATGAGATCGATCGGCATTCCAGACATGATGATCATTATCTATAAGTTGGTGAGTAGACTGCTGGTTGCTGATAGTGATATTTATTGGTGGAGGGCGTAATAATAATAGTGTAATCAAACAATAAAATTCTCACAAATCAGTCAATTGGGGAGATGGGGGGAGGGGGGTTGATTGGCACGTAGTGATGGCGTTTGTTGCCCTCCTCCTCCTCCTCATCATCATCATCATCCTCAGATTCTGCTTCGGTTCAGTCCAAAATCAGATTGTCAGGATCTACACGCGCGCGTGTGTATGCGTGTATCACCCACACACTTGTTTGGCAGGCGCAGCGATCCCGGAAATGTCACCAGAAAACTTTCAACCAACTTCCTGGCTATACTTAAGGGGGATATTCAGGTAACTATTCTTCTGGCTCGGTATACGTAGCTCCAGTTTTATTGGTTCTTCTGGTCAGTCCACAGGACAGTTTTCTATCAATTTACTCGGCAAACCTGACTATCTAGCTAGGATGTTATTCAAGATGACAGAGATTAGCTGCAGCAATGGACAATTATGCATTAATAGCGCAATTATGTCTTACCTTTTTTATCTATTCTTGTGTTAATCCTGACACCACATGACTGTATCTTATTATTTGGGAACACTATCAAATCTGCCTTGTAACATGCTGCTGCTTTCTTAAGCGCATTAACATGTCCCAGCAAATAGCTATTTAAGAATGCACTGCACACCACTACTAGATATTTATTGAAGCATATTGTATTCGTGTCTTGTGGCAGCTTATTGATATGAGCATCCCGATTTGAGATATTTCATGCCTGGCGACTTTATTGTGTGTTAGTTAATGTTCACTACTTGCGTCCACCGCCGCCTTGACATATTAACCGATACGTTAATTTGAGGAAAATCCTTAGACGTATTTTGCTATGAATGTTACATGATTCATGTTTGGGTTTAATGGACTAGTCTGTTTAAATCATTATACATATTTGTTGACTCATAAGTTTACGAACTTAGAACTCTCCCAAATCATGACATGCAAAGAACTTACTTTTATTTCTTTAATTTTTTCTTGATGAAACAAGGATTACAATAGCCCTTTATATAGGCTTCAAAAACAAAACGTATAGGCATACCAATAGTCACAAATTAAACTCCTCTTTTAATGTCATAAAGATAAAATATCATAAAGGAGTGAGTAACTCTTATTCTTTCATAACCTATGTTACTTCCCCTTCTAAATTTATGACCCTTGCACTTCTAAAACTCATGCTATTAACCTCATTTATTTAAACATTTTAATTTGATATTCCAACACGCCCCTTTAAATCAAAATGTCTTTATGCCAAGCATGTCTCTTAGCCTCATGAAAGTTTCGCCTGATAATGGCTTGGTGAATATGTCTGCTACTTGTTCAATGGTGTGACAATGCTTCAGTTTAACGGTTTTCTGCTTTACATGGTCTCTGAGAAAATGAAACCATGTATCTATGTGTTTGCTCCTCCCCATGATGTACTGGGTTCTTTGCAAGCTAGATGGTTGATTTGTTGTCCACAAAAATTACAGTCGAGTCTTCTGTGGATGATCCAACTTCTTTAATATGTTTCGCAACCAAATTGCTTCACATACTATAGATGCAGCCGCCACATACTCTACTTCACATGAAGATAAGGCCACAACTTCTTGCTTCTTTAAGGTCCATAAAAATGCAGTTGACACAAGATAGAAGACAACATGTGGTGCTTTTTCTCTCATCTTGGTCACCTTCCCAGTCACTATCTGAGTAACCAACTAGTTGTGCATTTTCATCATATGCATAGAAGAGACCCAGGTTGCGTGTGCCTTTGATATACCTTAGTTTCCTCTTTGCAACTAGCCAGTGAGACTCCTTCGGTGTCTCCATGTAGCGACTCACAAGTCAGACTCCATAAGTAATATCGGGCCATGTGATCGTCAAGTATCTCAGTCTGCCAACTAGACTTTTAAAAAGAGTTGAATCCACGAAAAGTCTGTCTCCTTCTCTTGAGAGCTCATTTAGATGGCTACTGGGGTGTTCACAGGGTTGCATTCATTCATCTTGAACTTCTCTTAGATCTCCTTCATGTACTTCTTCTAGGATATAAAAATCCCCTCTTGCTGCTGCTTCACTTCAATGCTAAGAAAATAGGACATCAATCCATTGTTCGTCATCTCAAATTCATTGGATATTTTCGTCTTGAATTCAGCAAACATCTCGGTACTGCTTCTTGTGTACAATAAATCATCAACATAAAGACAAATTATTAGAAATTTGTCTTTATGGTTCCTCTTCATGTAGATGGCATGTTCATAGGGACATTTAATGAAGCCGTTTTGATGAAGATAGCCATCAATTCGAGCGTTCCACGCCCGTGGTGCCTGCTTTAAGCCATACAAGGATTTCTTCAAATGGTACACTTTGTCTTCTTGCTCTTTCACAAGAAAGCCTTCTGGTTATTGCACGTACACCTCTTCCTCAAGAACGCCATTGAGGAATGCTGACTTTACATCCAAATGATATATATTCCACCTGTGATGAGCTGCAAGTGAAACTAATACTCTCACCATATCCAGTCGACCAACTGGAGTAAAAACTTCTTCATAGTCGATGCTGTACTTTTGTTTGTAACCTTTCGCTACAAGCCTTGCCTTGTACCGATCAACTTTACCATTTGTTGTGCGCTTGATCTTGTACACCCACTTGACCCCTATTGCCTTGTGATTTTGTGGAAGTGTTGTCAACTCCCAAGTGTCATTCTTTTGGATGGCGTGGATCTCCTCCTCCATTGTTGTTCGCCAACAATCTTTTTTACGGCTTCTTAGAAGGTGTGAGGTTCATGATCAACATATAAGCAGAAGAGATTTGACTCTTAGTCTTCTTCTAACTGCTCATAGATCTCCCTGAGGCTTCTTATTTTGATGGGACCTCGTTGCACTATAAATCTGCTGCTACTACCTTCCCCAGAAGATGGAGAACCTCTTGTAGGAGAGGGTATATAATGTGGAGGAGATGGTGGTGTAGCTGGTGATGGTTCCTCATGTAGAGACTCATCAGGTTCATTCACCACGGGTTGATCTTTGGTAGTCTCTTCATTGCTCCAGTTCCATGCTTCTTCTTCATTGAAGACAACGTCTCTACTAATAACTAGTTTCTTGGTTAGTGGATTGTAGAGCTTGTATACCTTTGACTCCTCGCTATATCCGATGAAAATACATTTTCACCGTGATTATCAAGCTTCTTTCTTTTGACTTCAGGTACTTGAGCATATGCAACACACCCAAAAATTCATAGGTGTGCCACACTAGGCGTGTAACTGCTCCATGCCTCTTGAGGTGTCTTATTCTTCATTATTTTTGTGGGACATTGTTTGTGGAAAATTTTGCAATAAGAAATTAATGAAAGAATTGTATCTGATTTTATTCTCTCTAACTACTTAGAAAAAGAATGTTTACAACTCTCTCAACTCTTGATGACAATTGGATTTTCTGATTACAAAAGAGAAGAGAATTGATCTGAATCCTCTCCTTTGTTTAAATTTGGGTTCTTCACGGTAAAGATAGAGTGCTTCCTTTGAATGCTTGCATCAAACTTGCTCTTCGTTGACGATCCGAAAATCTCAATTCGCTGGAACAAATGACTTGTTTGGTTGAAATGCTCAAGAACTCTCCACGAGTATTGTAGCTCAGACTGAGTAACAAACTCTAATAAGAAAAGAGTTGTTTGAACCGAAATAATTCGGTTAATAAACCAAGTATTGAATATCTGGAGCTCTTCTGTTGAAGATGGTTGCCCTCCGATTCTGGAAAATCCGATCTGAACTCTATCGAGTTTGTTGATATTTATAGGGAGATTAGGGGTGTAACTACCCCCATAATCCGTGCCTAAATGAGGGTTTAGTCACCCCATTAATCGGGTGTAACAACCCACGTAAACCACTCCTCAAATCGTGGGTGAAGAACAGTTTCGAGATTGCTACGATCGTGTTTGAACAGGTCAAACGCAAGTCTTGCGTTGCTGAACATGAACTTGCGTATACCTCTGGATGATGCGTTAATCATTTGGGCTTGAGTTGCGTCTGGATATGATCCTGCGTCTGAACGCAGTGTCTGGAGTCGCGTTTGCAGCGGTATGAAGCTGCGTTTGTAGCATTTAGAAGCTGCGTTTGTAGCGTTTAGAAGCTGCGTTCTGCAGCGATATGAAGCTGCGTTTGCAGCATTTAGAAGCTGCGTTCTGCAGCGATATGAAGCTGCATTTGCAGCGTTTAGAAGCTGCGTTTGCAGCGTTTAGAAGCTGCGTTCTGCAGCAATATGAAGCTGTGTTCTACAGCTTTAGAAGCTGTGTTTCTCCTTTCTGTCTTTATATATGGATGACACCAATGACGGGTCGAGAAGTCCTTATTCAGGCCATTTGTGACACTTGAGGCATCCCAATAACGCTCTATCAACTGCAGGTCATGATATGGCGAACCTTTAATAAGACTGTTCACGTGGTCTCTAGATCTTCCCACTTTTCTAAAATCATTACACTGCTCATAAGCACCTCTAATAGTTGCTAATATAATATTAGTCATATTGTTGTCGCAGCCATCAAGACCAATCATCAAAAATATGGGGCTGTGTTGATAGCTGAGGATGCAATGATTGCGTTGCTTTGACTTTTGAAACGTAGCCACTTGTGTTTTGACTGTAGGGATGAATTCTACCTCTCGGTTTGAAGAAATCGTTGACTTGTAATTTTTTCATGATCCATAGGGGCATCTTTCGATTGCAGCTTTTCTTTGGTAACAAGAAAGTCGTCTGATTGTAGCCTTCTTAATTATGGCTTGACGGGGGCTAGCTATCTATTGTGATTTTTTAGACAGCCTACAGACTTCGATTGAGCAAATAAGCTGAGCACGCTACGGCTTCTGCTCAGAACTGCTTTGGCAATCCCTTTTCTTGAGCATGGTTCTTGTCATGTCGAGGATGGTCAGGTTCTTTCTTTCTGCAATGCTATTTTTCTGTGGTGTGTAGGTAGTAGTAAACTGTCTCTTTATACCTTGCTCCCTATAATATTCTTGAAACAAATTTGAGGTGTACTCACCACCTCGATCAGATCGAAGAATTTTTCGCTTGTGGCCGCTCTCCGCTTCAGCTAAAGATTTAAAATGCTTGAATGTAGTAAAGGCAACATATTTTTTTAAGAGTGTACACCCACAACTTTCTATAGAAGTCATCAATGAAGGTTATAAAATATCTATTACCTCCCAAAGAGATGGGATCTATCGGTCCGCAGATGTCGCTGTGAACAAGTTGCAATGGTGCTTTTGCTCTCCATGATTTTCCACTGGGAAAAAGAAGTCGTGGTTGCTTGCTAATTACATAACCTTCACAAATATAATTCGGTGGATCGATTGTTGGTAGACCTCGTACCATGCCAACTGTAGACAATAACTTCGAGCCACTGAAGTTTAGATGGCCGAAGCAAAGATGCCACCTCCATGACTCATTCTTCATGAGTCCTTGAAACACTTGTCGACTTTCATGTTTAAATGCAAGGGAAACATGCAGTTCTTTATCATCTTAACACAAGCTATGAGGCCTCCATTTGTATTTTTCAACCAAAGATGGTTGTTCTCCATATGTTCTTTGTATCCCTTTCCGAGTAATTGACCGATGGTAAGAATATTACTTTTCATGTTAGGAATATAGTAAACATCGGAAATATACTCGGGCTTACCATCCTTTTGGTATATTTTAATCTTTCATTTGCCTTCAATCAGGAGTTTTGAAGAATCTCCCAGGCTCACACTTCCATGAACTCCTTCTGCGAGTTCCATGTTCTTTCTTTCCATACATGTGGTTGCTAGCACCCGAGTCAAGGTACCAAGCATCATTCTCAACGCTTGAATCATCATTAGCAAGAAGAAGTGTAGAGTTATTACCCACATCATTTGTTGCTTCGACAAGATTGGTTTGGTCTTTAGTTTTGTGCCAACAATCTGAAGCATAGTACCCAAACTTATGACAGTTATAGCACTAAACATACTTATTGTTTCCACGCCCAGGTGTGGATCTTCCACGATTGCTTCGTCCTCGTCGTCTAAAGCTTTGAGTCACTACTTGATTTTGAGTGGTTTGCTGTTCGGGATCACGTCCCCTGCCTCTACCATGATCACGACCACGACCTCTACCTTATGAGCCCTTATTACTTAGAGTCAATGTTGACTCTAGTACTTGTTCCAAAACTATGAGCCTTCTTTTGTATTCGTTGTTCATGAACTTGGAGAGATACCAAGAGCTCCTCTATTGAGATCTCCTCCAAATTCTTTGACTCCTCAATTGCCGCTACCACGTACTCGAATTTTGATGTGAGGGATCAGAGCAACTTCTCCATCACTAGGATGTCCTCCATCTTCTCTCCATTTCTCCTCATTTTATTCACAATTAGAATTAATCATGAATAATAATCGAAGATTTTTTATTCATCTTTCATATGAGCGGCTTAAAGATCGCCCCTCAAAGTTTGAAGGCGAATTCGCTTCACCCGCTCGACACCTTTGTAGATGGTAGCAAGGATTTCTCATGCTTCCTTGCTCGTTGTTGCTTCGGCAACTCTCTCAAAGGTAGACTCGTCCAACCCTTGATAGAGTAGAAAACGAGACTTGCTGTCCTTCTTTCTTTGCTCTCTGAGAGCCTTCTTCTCTTTGGCGGTGTAGATGGCTTCTACTTCTGGTGTAGGTTCCGTGAACCCATCAATGATCAGTTCCAACAACTCCTGAGAACCAAATAAGGCTCTAATTTGGATTGACCAACTGTCATAGTTATATTTTGATAATTTGGTCACTTGAGGATTAACAAGATTATTTGTGCTAGCCATGAGAAAAAGAGAGAATGGAAAAATTGGATCAAGTGGCTCTGATACCACTATTGACTCTTAAGTTTACGAACTTAGAACTTTCCCAAATGAAGACAAAGAACATACTTTTATTTCTTTACTTTTTTTCTTGATGAAACAAGGATTACAATAGTCCTTTATATAGGCTTTAAAAACAAAACGTATAGGCATACCAATAGTCATAAATTAAACTCCTCTTTTAATGTCATAAATGTAAAATATCATAAAGGAGTGAGTAACTCTTATTCTTTCATAACCTATGTCTCTTCTCCTTATAAACTTATCACCTTTGCACTTCTAAAATTCATACTATTAACCTTATTTATTTTAATATTTTAATTTGATATTCCAACAATATTCTACTATGAATTTTACTGTCGACTACTAGGAAAACATAATTTCACTACATTTCTCAAATAAAGAAAAAGAGGGGGGGGGGGGTGACAATGGTGATAGTTAATTCTCATGCGAATCATCCTGTTTGAAGCCTTGAAGGTAACCTATCATATTTCTGAGATGATGAAGTTACGCTCAAGAGTTCGATATGCTATAGTTACGCTTGCCAGCAGTGAAATTTTAAGTAACTCTATTTTTTGTTGGAATTGCGGAAGCTAGATGGGTAATTGATTTTAGTTTAGAGGATTGCGAATGGAGGAAGTAGAAGGGAAATGAAAAGTTTGAAGGGAAGATACTAGCTTGAAAAAACTTCGCTTTAATTGCTTCAAAGCTTGTTCCCAATGTCAAAATCCATTGCCTACTTATAGGCATATATAGAACTATCTAGAGCATAGATATTGTACATGAAACATTCTAGAGTGTATAATAATATTCCTATATTCTAGATATATCTTATTTTTGTCATATTTCTAGTCCTAGTTATCTCTAGAAGCTTTTCATATTACGAAGTTATTGTAGAGTGTTCTAGAATTATAAATTATGTTCTAACATTTTTGAACCCTTCAATACTTCAAGTCTACAGATGGGCACTGAATACATGCCGCCTTTTTCCAAATTACTCTACCAGGCAAAAGATTTCTGACATCAAGTTCTTGAATCCAGAATTCCTGAACCCTTGGGTTTTAGTTAGTACGTGTAATCAACTCTCAACTCAACTCTCAGTTATGGTCGTATAATCTGGCAAATGTGATGCTGCCATGATTTTTATACTTAAAGAATCAAAGAGTGCGACATTTGTCAATATATTTTTTTCACAAATTAAACTTCTGTAGTACAAGGACATTGAAGATTATGGAAACTAGCAGTTGGCGATAGTGTCCATGATGATGGAATGTAGCAACTGGCACCAGAATAATGGTGACAGATCAATGATGATGGCAACGATAGATCAGCGATGGCCAGTTGGCGGTGGCCAGTTGGTGGTGGTAGTCAAGTGCCAGGATCATGGCGTTCGGGAATCGACAATCCCTAATTCTAACCTACGCTACCCTTGGAGATCAAACTACAAGATAGAGAACAACACAAGGAAGAAAAAAAAACAATAAGATTTACATGGTTCGGTCGACTAAGTTCGACCTATATCTACAGGGCAACAATATGAGAATCCACTATGTATGAGGGAGAACAATACAAGAAGGATAATTCATCTCTCTATTTCTCAACCTAATACGCAAGTAGCCTCTCCTTCATATCTTTTCTTAAAAAACCTCATTCTCAACTCAACTCTCTCACATAAGGGAGACTTATACAGTGCTAACAAGAGAAACCCCTTTCGCTAACTTGGCCCAAAGGCCTCCAGGCTTAAAGCCCACCAGACGCTGAAACAGATTCGATACATATGGTAACGCAAGCTTGCTTTAGGGGTCGGTCGTGGTGGACTGATGGCCAGTAGCTGGAGCAACGTAGCATCCTCAACTACAACTAATAACGACGACTGAGGTGCGTTGTGGTAATGTTCGCTATGGTGGACAGCACTGGGGATAGAGGTGGCGACATACTGGTGGCAGCATCCCACAATGGCGAAGCACGGGCCGCGGAGCTATTAAGGGGCCGGTGACCGCCGATTTTATAGTATAATATATAGGGTGTTTATTAAATAGTTTTCATAGCCCAAGGACCCATTGAATTCAACGTTTGGCCCCCAAGCAAAATGTCCATAAACTACAGGTTGGGCCAGAAGCTAGAGTTTGGTACAAAATCAATTATGAGAAACGGGGTATGGGCCAACCTAAATGGGTTTACTTTAATCTCGTATCCATTAAGATAACAGTGATACGGAAACGTACAATATCAGAAAAAAAAAGAGTGTATTGCGGTGGGTATCCTCAGCCTGCATTAGGGGCTGTTTGGTTCGCTTTGAAAGCCCGTGGAAAACTTTTACTTCACCTCCACGTCGGTTTTTTCACATCCACATCTGATTTTTGGTTTCCGCTGATCTTTTTTCCCGCTTTGTTTCGCGAGGGCTAAAGAGGGAAACAGAAGCACAAATAGCCTCCACGTTGGTTTTTTTTCCTCCCCCATTTCCTTCCCTAACCGAGTGAAATCGATGAAACCCTGGCCACGTCGGATTTTTTTGTTCGTCGTTGATTTCTTCGGTGAGCTAGACTTACCTCCTTCGCATCGCTCCCGCCAGAAACTCTAGCCAATTAATTCAGCAATCAAAGGACCAGAGCAAAGCCCTCAGGCAACAGCGACGCATTTTAAAGTCCATCACCGACGTCACCGACATCGATGCCGCAAAGGAATTGCAGCAACGGCCTCTTCGAATTGACCGGAGTTTGCCGAAGTCAAAGCCCAGCTCCTCGCCGATCGATGCCGCAATTCCTCCGTGGGATCTCGATGCTTACTGCACTGGCGGTCGATGGTTAAATTTTCAGATTAGTCCTCGTCGGATCCCGAAATTTCTTTCAGGTCCCTGATCTCTTCTCGATTCTTATTTATTTGTTTGTTTATTTTTCTAAAATTTGGTTAGGTTTTCTAAAATTAGCACTCGACGCTTACTGCTGTTGCGGCATAAACATGTACCAAAAATGTTACAAGTGCACAACCGTGTCAAGTTATAGTATAAAGATATTGATCCTAAGAGGAAGGTGTTTTGTAGGAGAAAATATAAAATCGGTTCTTATGTTGTGTGCGTGACAAATAGGAGTGATGAGTGAATGTGATTGTGAAGAGATTGAGAGAGTGAAAATGGTGTGTAAATAGGCACAAAATGTAAGTGAGAGTAGATGTGATAAAGAATGAATGTGATCAATAAGGCAAGAAGGAAAAATCAAGAAACAAATAAAAATCAAGAATGAAAAAATAAAATTCAAGAATAAAAGAAAATGCAAGAAATTAAAGATGGTGGATTCAATTATAGATATGGGTAATCTAAAATTAAACCCACTTCTTAGAAAATAGTGATTTCCTAGAGGGTTCTAGCCTAAAGGCGAATCAAAATGAAAAAAAAAGAAAAACTAAAGCCAAGAGGGTTCTAGCCTCAAGGTGAATAGTGCAAGAATTTAAAATCTAACTATAAAATAAATTGTAAAATCTAAACTACAAAATAAATTGTAAGAATTAAATACAAGAAAATAAATCTGCTCTATAAGCATGAAATAAATCTAATCTATAAGCATAAAATAAATCTAAGGCAAGAGGGTTCTAGCCTCTTGGCTATTTAAACAAGAAATAAAATCTAATTACAAGCATGAAAATAAATCTAAACTAATAAACAATAAAAGAGAAATAAGAAAAACAAACCTTCAAATTAATCTCTATCTTCATCTTCATCTTCATCACCCAACAAAGAGAAGAAGAGAAAAATTTAAAGTGGTGAAAAAATTATTATTATTAATTACAACAAAAGTTACAATTTTAGAAGGCTTTCTTAATTAAGAGTAGCCCTCCTCTCCAAATGGAGTTACAAAAATTTTTACCCCTCTAACCCCTCACTCTCTATCCTATTTATAGTATACATCAGTGAATGTAAGCCATTGGATCAAAATCTTATCCAAAACAATTGAATTTCAGCCATTAAACTGTAACTAACTGCCAGCGTATCGATGTCAGCATCGATAGGGGCATCGATGCTGGCATCGATGCCGCCATCGATGCTGGCATCGATGCCGCCATCGATGTCAGCCTGCCTCCTTTTTTAGCCCGCAACTTCTCTTCTCTTTAGCTTTTGGGCTTGGCCTTTTGGTATTTTTTTTCTTCATTTGGGCTTTTGTTGATGTTTTCTTCTTTTTGGTTTTAGTCTTTTGGATAATTTGGCAATTGATTGTCCAATGGGCTTCTTTGCTTTATTTCTTCATTAAATCAAGGGCTTTTTGTTGAGAGATTGGAGTTTGAGATTTATTCTTCATTAACCTACAATTAAAGATAAAAGTAATTATTAGTTGTATATTTATTCATATCAAATATATAATGAGGGTATAAAATTGTAATAAAATGTGATTATCAAATACCCCCACACCTAAACTTTTGCTAGTCCTCTAGCAAAGAAAATAAAATGAAAGAAAACCTAACTCACTTTCGCAGGAATCGCGGTTGTATTTAGTGCATACAACAAGCCTTTAAACCTCTAGGTTACCCTAATGGACGAGTTATAGTCTCGTGAGGGTTTGCAGTGAATATACCCACAAAATTCGGTCATCTTGCCAAATTAAAGAAGTTAGTAAATAACTAAATTTACTTGATAATTGAAGCTAGTTGTTACTCAAAAAAACATTTATATATAACTCTAAGGTATATTTCCTAGAAAATCTTCTCATTATAGCAATACAAAACCAAGCCAAACTTAGAAATTTAATTTAAAAGTTTTGAAAAGAACATGCTAACTCTTTGTTTAAAATAATATTCAAGTTGCTTGATCTAAAATATTTTCCAAGACCATATATACAAATATAACTATGTATAAAACATTTATTAGTATTTTTATTTTTTTATATTATTATTATTTTTAACTCTTTCTTCCTTGGTGATTTTTTTTCTACTTTAACGGGCTTTCTAAGCAACCATTTAACGAGTTTTGGGCCAATGGATCCTAACCCAATTGGGCTTAGGTCATTAAGTATGAAAATACTCCTTGGGTTTAATTACTCGATCTGCTTAGGCTTTATAAGATAGAATCACCTTGAATTTAAGAGTTTTTTTGTGCTAATTTTTCGCACTCTTCTTTTTACAAATTTTTTTATATGTATATGTGTATATATTCTAAAAAAATATGTAAGTCAAGCCACTTTGAAAAATTATTTTTAACTCTAAGCTAAGCATGCATTCCATTATTTTAAATAAAAATCTAAGTTAAGGCTTAAGTAAAGTATACTACTTTAAAAATCATTTCTTAAGAACTTTACTTAGAGTTATCATAAAAGGTGAACTTGAGTAAATAACAGATTAGAAAATTTAAAATTTATTAAATAAATCAATTATTATATAACTCTATCAATTTGGCAAGTGACGATATTTTTATAATTTTTTTAGAAAAGGAAAAAAAATGAGAAAAATACAACAAAAAATGTAAAACAAAAACATTAACTAATTCCCACCCCTACACCTAAATTTTGTGTTATCCTCAATGCAAACTCTATGATGCACAAAGTAAAGCAGATAAGAAGTGAAGTACTTACATTTGATCAGTTGATAAAGATCTCTAATTACCTTTGGTCTGTGGATGATAGAATCAAAAATTTATTATTCTCTTCTCTTTTTTTCTTTTTTTTTCTTTCTTTTTTTTCTTTTTTTTTCTTTTTTTCAACTGAATAAGAAACTCTCGAATAAGAGAAGAATAAATTCTTTTTATTATTCTGAAATAAACAAAACAATTAATGTAGAATGAAGTGTTCAACACGAAGAGCTCGTATTCTACATTGAATCCTACCTTATTGTTAAAAATTCTTCCCCGGATTTTAAATAAATTCAAAATGATATAATCAATAATGTGAAATTCCAAGTATTTCGGGGTGTTCAATAATTCTTGCAACAGAGTAAGGTAGGTATTATTGGTGTCATACATTTTGTATTTCTTAATGAACTCAGACTCTTGTACTGTAAAGTTTTATTTTCTAACAACCAATTCTTCTGTAGAGTTCTGAAAATTTGGTTGTTGATTATTTTCCAAGAATCTAAGTTCATCAAGAAAGTGTTCTTCAAAATTTAATTCAAAGTAGCAAATGTTTAACACAGTTTCATTATTCTCAAGGACCTGATCTGCTTCTTCTAAAAACTCTAATTCTTCATCAAAAATTTTCTCAAAACTTAAATCAGACTCTTCTTCTTCCTCTTCTTCTTCTTCTGATTTTTCCTGAATGTGATTTATTTCTAGAGGCTGATTATTTGGCTGGTCCCCTGGATTAAAAATGTTGAGATCAGCAGTTAAATTCCTAAAGGACAGCTTCATTTGACCAGTTCTACAGTTGATGAGAGCATTAGAAGTGGCTAAGAAAGGTCGTCCTAAGATGACAGGTGTTTGTCCTTTGGGATTAAAAACAGGCCGTGTTTTCAAGACTACAAAATCTACTAAAAAAATAAAATCTCCAACCTTAATCAGAACATCCTCTAACTCACCCATATGAACCTTAATAGATCTATTAGCCAACTGTAAGGTGCATTTGGTTGGGTTCAGTACACCTAGACCCAATTGCTGGTAGACTGAATATGGAAGCAAATTGACACAGGCCCCTAAGTATAAAAGCGCATTATCAATGTGAGTATTACCAATGATACATGAAATGATGGGGGAACCTAGATCTTTACGTTTCAAAGGTATGGGATTTGATAGCATTTCACTGATATTAGCGGCTAAAAAGACTTTCTTTGAAACATGTATTCTGCTCTTCTTAGTGCATAATTCTTTTAAAATTTTAGCATAAGATGGAATTTGTTCAATTACATCTAAGAGAGGAATATTGACCTTAACCTGCTTGAATGTTTCTAGGATCTTCTCCTCTTGAGGGGAGTGTTTCCTAAGCCTGAGTCTATCTGGAAAAGGAGCAACTGGTCTATCAAAAGCAGACTCAGGTTCTGGTTTAGGTTCTTGGTCATCTGAGTTCTTGGTCATCTGAGGAGGGTGACTATTGAATAGATTCATCAGAAGGAGAAGGAGAAGGAATTTGTACTGGATCAAAAGTTTGACTTGAGGGAGTTCTCACTTGATTATCGACCTGTCTACCTGACCGAAGTGAATGGATTGCATTCACTTGAGCTTCATAGGATAAACTGCATCCTGTGTCCTTAGGGTTGACTTATTATCTCTACATGCTGAATGACCCTATAGCTGAACATATGAGTCTCTATATAAAATTAAGCATTTCTTTGTGTTTAGTTTTTGAAGAGGTTGAAATATTTTTTAGGAAATTTTAGTACATTGCTTGAAATGGCGCCGAATAAAGATTGGATGGACCTAGTAGATGATGATAGACTTGACCCAAAATATAAAGAAGGGGTTGATAAGTTTTTAGACTATGCATATGAGAAGCTGTTGGATAGTTTCAATGAAAAGGATGACAACTTTAAAATTCGATGTCCATGTGTTAAATGCAGCAATGTGAAGTCTGGTAATCGTGAGTCGGTAAAGACCCACTTGATTGTTCATGGAATTATTAAAAACTACAGATTTTGGTGTCATCACGGCGAAAGACAAGGTGAGTCCATTTCGGAGTTTGATGAAGAACAAGAAGAAATGACAGAAGAAAGCCAGAGTGACGATGAAATGCAAGAAATGATTGGAGATTTATTTCATAATTCAACTGGCGTTGTTGCACCTGATGCCACGTCGAGTCAGGATATTCTTGAGCAGGAACTAGATGGACATGCAAAACAATTCTAGTCTTTTAGGTGAATCCGAGAAACCTTTGTATGAATGCTCTAAATGTTCAAAGTTATCTGCTTTAGTGAAACTTCTTCACATAAAGAGCCTAAATAGGTGGAGTAATAAATCATTCTCAATATTGCTCCAGTTTTTGAATGAGGAGCTATTGCCAGGGGAATCAACACTGCCTAATTTGTATGACGAGGCCAAAAAATTAATCCGAGACCTTGGCTTATCATATGAAAAAATTGATTCGTGTCCATTCTCTTGCATGCTGTTTTGGAAAAGTGAAGAAGGTCTTGATACGTGTCAGAGATGTGGTGCTTCTAGATGGAAAATTGATAAACATGAAAAAGAGATCAAGCGAAAGGCAAATGGTAAAAAAATACCACAAAAGACATTGCGATATTTTCCTCTTAAGCCACGATTGCAAAGGCTTTACATGTCTTCGAAGACAGCTTCTGATATGAGATGGCACCATGAAAGACAAGTTGATGACGGAGTGATGAGGCATCTAGCTGACTCTAAGGCTTGGAAAAACTTTAATGAGCTACATGAAAGCTTTACCGAAGAGCCCCAAAATGTTAGGCTCGGTCTTGCAAGTGATGGTTTCCAGCCTTTCACAAATTCAAAAGTTTCTTATAGCATATGGCATGTTTTACTTGTACCATATAACTTACTATCATGGATGTGCATGAAGCAATCTAATTTTATTTTATCTATGCTCATTCCTGATCCAACTGGTCCTGGAGATGCTATTGACACCTACTTACAACCATTGATAGAAGAACTAAAGGAGTTGTGGGCCTCAGGCGTTCAAACATATGATGTATCTCTGAGACAGAATTTCATTTTACGTGCAGGACTAATTTGGACTATTAATGATTTTCCTGCTTATGCAAATTTATCTGGATGGAGCACTAAGGGGAAATTAGCATGTCCTTGTTATAATAAGCACACTCACTCTATCAGGTTAAAATATGGAGGCAAGCAGAGCTATATGGGGCATCGTCGCTATCTTGATGAAAATCACAGTTGGAGAAAGGATAAGAAATCATTTGATGGCACTAGGGGGAGAGGGTATGCAGCGCCGAAGCTAACCGGAGATGACATCCTTAAGCAGGTAGAAGGTCTTATAGGGATCACCTTGACCAATCATCCAGAGAAGAAAATTAAAATATCACATGAAAGACGGGGAGATAATTAGAATAAAAAAAGTATTTTTTTCATTTGCTATATTGGAGAACTCTCTTATTGCTACATAATTTAGATGTCATGCATATTGAGAAGAATATTTGTGATAGTCTGTTGGGAACAATCATGAACATTAAAGGAAAGACAAAGGATAATATCAAAGCCCGTCTCGATTTACAAGCAATGAGTTTAAAACCGGAGTTACATCCAATCCAGAGAGGAGATAAACTTGTGATGCCAGCAGCTTGTTATACTTTATCCCAAGAAGAGCAAAGCAAATTTTGTCAAATTCTAAAGGAGTTAAAAGTTCCAGATGGATTTTCATCTAATATTTCTCAATGTGTAAACCTTAAAGAGCGTAAGATTTTGGGGTTAAAGAGTCGTGACTGTCACGTTCTTTTGCAGCGCTTGATTCCTGTATCGATTCGTGGCCTTCTTCCTGCAAAAGTGTGTGAACCAATTATTGAACTTTCCATATTCTTCACTATATTATGTGCCAAGACATTAAGGGTGGATGAACTAAAGCAAATTGATGAGCAAATTCCACTTACGTTATGTAAGCTTGAGAAGATTTTTCCACCTTCAATTTTTGATGTTATGCTGCATTTAGTAATTCATTTAGCATCTGAAGCCATACTTGGAGGGCCTGTTCGATTTCGATGGATGTACCCAGTGGAGCGTCAGCTTTATACTTATAAGTCATATATCAGAAATAGGGTACGTCCAGAAGGGTCAATTGCTGAAGGATATATAGCAGATGAATGCATGATACTTTGCTCAAGATATCTAAAAAGCTTCGAGACAAAGTTTAATCGCCTTGAAAGAAATTATGAAGATGACAATAGAGAATGTAATGAAGCACAACTATCTATTTTCAGACATAGTGGGCGGGCATTGGGTGCTGCCACCACCCGCCACCTTGATGAACGTGAGTGGTTACAAGCTCATATTTATGTTCTAAACAACTGTGATGAAGTGCAACCACACATTGAGTAAGTCACTAAAGTTTAAGATTCTACTAATAAATTTACTATAGTTAGTCAACGTTAATCATATTTATGATATTTTAATGTAGGGACTACAATGAATTCGTGAGAGAACCCACAAATCACTATGATGATAAAGATTGGGATAAGAACTTTATCGAGTGGTTCCAAGCTCTAGTACGTACATATCTTACCTTATTTTTTTAATATCTTGATTGGTTCATTTTATTACATGTTCCATGACTTGATCATATTTTGGTTTTATTTAGGTTTATCAGAGTTATCGAGAAGATGATGACTTACTTTCATTATTTCGTGGTCCAAGTAAGATTGTTAAATGTTTTACTGGATTTGTCATAAATAGACATCGATTTCATACAGAAAGTCGAGATAATTGTTTGTCAACTCAAAATAGTGGGGTTGCAGTTGTTGGTGATGCTGGTGATGGTGGAGATATAGATTATTATGGTGCTTTGGTTGAAGTTGTCGAATTAGAGTATCCTGGTAGTGTAGGCTGTCTAAAAATCACAATAGATAGTTGATCCCCCACCAAACACCGATGACGGAAGTTATAATTTGACGATTTTCAGAAGGCTACAATTTGAAGACTTTCACGTAGAAGGTTACAATCTGACGACCTTCATAACAACTAATGAAAGCTCTAATCAACAGCCTTCACAATCAACATCGGGAAATTCAAATTGATGACTCTCAAATTATCAAGAGCTAAATGTAAGGATTAAAATCTAACGATCCTCACAAAAGTTTAAAAAAAAAGAGATTATAATTGACAATCTCTTCAACGCGTATGTCGCGTTTGACCATTTTAAATTCTTGAAACGGTCCTCCACTTAATGAGGCAATTAAGCCCCCATTATGGAGCTAATTAAGGGGGGTAATTATACCCCTTAAACCCCTATAAATAGAGGGTTTTCACAGCAAAATAGGGCTGGTGGTAGAGGGCTGGACGAAATAAAAGAAAGAGAGAACAAGAGAGGAGGTAAAAAGTCACTTTCACGCAGTTGTGATCGGAATGACGATCGGACCCTCATCCGTGGTCCGATCGATGTGAAATTTGGAGAGTAGTTACTATACTTGTTGTTCCTAATTCTGAACGGTGGAAATTGCTTTTTATTGGTTAGATTTGGAGATATGAAGGTCTTACCGTAGCTGATCGCTCCAGAAGTGCAGAAAAAAAGTCACTTTCGTGCAGTTGTGATCGGCATGACGATCGGACCCTCATCCGTGGTCCGATCAATGTGAAATTTGGAAGGTAGCTACTACACTCGTCGTTCCTAATTATGAATGGTGGAGATTGCTTTCTATTGATTAGATTTGGAGATATGAAGGTTTTACCGAAGCTGATCGTTCCAGGAGCGCAGAGAAAAGTTACTTTTGCACGGCAGTGATCGGCGTGATGATCAGACCCTCATCTGTGGCCCGATCGACGTGAAACTTGGAGGGTAGCTACTACACTCATCGTTCCTAATTCTAAACGGTGGATCTTAGTTTCTATTGGTTGGATTTGAAAATATAGAGGTTTGACCGAACCTATAGAGGACTGGCGGAGCTTTTTTGAGATTGGCCAAAGAGAGAAAGAGATCAACTACTCTTTTGAAATGATTAAACTTTCTTTATTATCATCAACTCTTTTTAGAGTTCCCCTAACTCGATCAGAGTTTTAAAACTTGCTTACCAAGTTCTTTTCAACTCTTCCAAAGAGTTTCTTAACTCGGCTAGAGTTTCAAACTTGTTCAAACAAGTTCTCTACAACGTCCTACGGGGCTAGAAGGGTTGACGTGTGTTGGTATCAAAACCACTTAAGGTTAGCAAATCTCAGCAGCTTAACCGCATGGAGGAGGAGATTTCTCTGAAGATCAACAAACTACTTAGTAGTTAGCACATCAAATCTAAGAGAATCTCTTCATCAACGGCAAATCAACTTGGCTATTAACCGAATCATCGGTTCTAACAACTCTGTTACAGAGTTTTCAACTCGCTCTGAGTTCTGAAAACTCGTTAAGAGTTCGTAGTTAACTTGCAATATAAGTTAATCACATCAATCAATTATTCGGTTTTCAACTACTCTTCTCAGAGTTCCAAACTCGTTCTGAGTTCTTTACACTCGTTAAGAGTTCTAAACCGAATTCATCAAACAAGTCAATTATTCCAGTGAGATAGTACGGTCGGATCATCAACGGAGAGTAATTTCGACGCGAGCATTCGAAGGAGGCACTCCATCGCTACCAAGAAGAATCCGGTTTTAAACAAAGAGGAGAATCAAATTCATTCTCCTCTCTTTTGTAATCGGAATCCAAATTGTAATCGATTTTAAGAGAATACAAGTCAAATTTTCTTTCATTGTCTTTTTACATCAAATTTCCAACAAACAAAAGATGGCGACTCCGCTGGGGACTAGCTTCTCTGATGATGAAGTGGTGGCACAATCCGACGTCCACCTCACTGGAACCACCGTCGAAACTCTTGTCGTAGAGTTCGACCAAGCCAAGTACGGGAAGGCTCTCTCCTCTGGATCGCTTAGCCCTGAAGCTAAGCGTGATATTCACAAGACCTCTAAGGAGGTCACGACTACTGCTAAGATGCCAAAGAAAGCCCTCTCCTTTGGCCAAGACCTTAAACTCGCTCTGCGAGTTGAAGACTCCACGTCCGTATCACTACGGCATATAATAGGTCGGAAGAGACCTATGTCGGAGGAAAATCCAATCAACGCCGACGATGTAGTGGCCAAGGCGTTGAAACAAGCTAAGAAAAACGCTGCTCGACGAAGGAGAAGATCCATACAGTGAGCGTATTTGTGGAATAGCCGAGCTACTGCCCAACGCAAAGATTGCGTTTCTAAGCCTCTGCCCGAACTCTGCATTTCTGCTCCAGAACGCACACTTCGTGGCAATGAACCCGACTATGAACCTCGGGTGATACAACTCGAACGCGACCCTCAGTGGCGCGTTGTTCAACATAGACGCACACCTCAAGGGTGCGCCCCAAAACATGACCTCCAAAGGCACGTTCAATCACCCAAACGCACGCCACAACCGTGCGTTCAGTCAGAACACGACCCTCAAAGGTCTATTCGAACAGCCAAACGCACACCACAAGTGTGCGTTCAGTCAAAACACGACCCTCAGGGTCTGTTCAGTCATTCAAACGCACACCTCAAGGGCGTGTCCAATCAAAACCTGACCCTCAGGGGTCTGGTTCGTCAACCAAGCGCACACCACAAGTGTGCGTTCAACCGAAAAATGACCCTCAGGGGTCTGTTTCATCAGCAAAACGCACACCACAAGTGTGTGTTTAATCAAAACAAGACCCATGGGGGTCTGTTTCATCAATTAAACACAGGCCTCGACCTCGTGTTTATAAACCTAAACGTGACCCTTGTGTTTCTTCTCAAGAACACGACACGGTCCGTCAGGTTCAAAAGGGACGGCATGGATTTAATGTTCATATCCAACCTATTCAAGAGCAAGGGGTTCCATCTCCACCCTCACGAAATCTTTCCCAGGTCTCCTACTTGCGCGAGTTACTGTCAAAAGGAAGGCCAAAATAGCAAATGGCTCATTCATGCCAATGTGAACGGCTCATTTTCGCTGTCCTCTCCGAATGCAGCTGTTGTTCACCTACGCCTAGACAGTCGGTGTTCAATAGATTGACTAATGTTGTTAGGCCTCCCAAACGACAATGTCACCAGAAGAAAGCCTCTAAAGTTGAATATCCCGAGGTCACTATCAACACGATCGGCAGAGGAAGAGCCTCGCATGCTGATTCTGATGAGTCACAAAGAAGTCATTCCCCGACTGTTAGGGAACTTTGTGAAGAGTTCGAAGGAGTATATCGGCATACTCGGACTCGGACAGGAGCTATCCGCTCGGTTGACTACCAAAAGTTAGCCAAAGGGATTACAACAAGTGATGAACATTCGGCAATAGCCGAATCTCAATCTTCAAGTTCTGTCGGAGCACGAGAAGTTTCTGCTTACATGATGGGAAACCCCGAGGACATAGCCAAAAGAGTAGACGAACATCACGTCATACTCCAAGCGCAACAAGAGACCCTTATTCAGATGAAGGATATGTTGGCCCAGCTCCTGGCTAAAAAAGGTCAAAAACCCGAATCTTCCCGGAAGACAACGTCAAAGGGAAAGCAAAAAGCGACCAAACATTCGGATCGTGAAACTCATAACCTCGAATCCTCCTCTGAAAATGAGAAGGAGATGGAAAGAGAATTGCAACCTCAGTCCTCTAAAATAGATGAGTTGGAAGCTCGCCTCAACGCAATCGCCAATAGAAACGAGCTTCGCGAAGAAGGGATGATACGGCCTTATCCCGCTGAGTGGGACACAGCCCCTACCCTCCTAAGTTCAAGGCCCCTACCCTACAACCGTTCGATGGTACAGGATCGCCAAATCAGCACATCTACTACTTCAAGTCACAGACTGGAGATGTGGTAGCGAACGACGCCATCCTGACACGCTTGTTCATCGGCACTCTTAAAGGGGTAGCCTTTGAATGGTTTATGAAGCTGCCTGCTGGATCTATTAAAAAATGGGTAGATTTAGAAAGGCTATTTTTGGCCAGGTTTTTTGAGGACGATACAGAAGTTTCGATCCCGACTCTTCTCGCCACCAAACAGAAGAAGGGAGAGTCCATCAAGGCTTACGTGGAGAGATTTCGCAGCATAGCATTGCGATGCCCCTTAGGTATGACCCAGTCGACCTTGGTTGAAACTTGCAAGCATAACCTGCAGACTTAGCTCCTTGCCCAGATGGGGGTAGCGGAATGTCGCTCCTGGAGACAGCTGGTGTCGCAAGAAGAGAAAGCCGAAGAGATTGTTGCTCGGGTGAAAGCCGAAGAGGCTGCACAACCCAAACCGCAACAGCAACGCAATCAAAACAATGCTCCTCGATCTAAGGGAAAGGAGACTTTGGCTACCGACGCCAACACGCGAGCATCGCCACCCGCTAAACAAGGCAAGGCTCCCAATCAACAAAGAGTGCCCAAACAGTATTCCTTTAAAGAGGAGCATGTGGACACCTTGTTCCAGTTACTGCGGAAGAACAACAAGTTGCAGCTTCCCGAAATCAGGAAGCCAGAAGAAGCAGGGAAGGTAGATGACCCTAATTACTGCCGCTATCACAGATTCCTAGGGCATCCTACCAGAAGGTGCTACGTCTTTAAGGTCATCCTCCAAAATTTGGTGGACGCCAAGGTGCTCACTGTTCGCGGGAAAAGTTGGTGCTTTCTTCATTATCGATTCCATTGCACTCAGTTAACAACTTTATGCGTTACAAAGAGATCCGGTCTTTTTATAAGATCCGGCTTACAATGAAAATCAAAATAAAACAAAGAAATCAAAATTACAACTTCTCTCTTTTGTCGAACAAATCACAAGATCCTGTGATCCGGTCTCTTGCTTTTGTAGGTTGTTTGCCTGCGCCGGGGTTGTTTACCGTGGACCACCGCGCGATCTAGATCCGAGCAGATCTACGTGGTATAACGGGTATTATTTCACCAAGGAAATAATAGCCGGGAGGGATCGTTTCACCAAGGAAACAACCGCTCGAATCTCGGGATCAAAGAACCAAGCTTTGATCCGGAGTATAACGACGTAGATCTTAGGATTAGATTCCTTCGAACTCCTGCCTTATTTGGTGCGGGTGCTCGCCAAGAACCGAATCCGAGTGTCCAAGTCTTCAAGCCTTCAAAACTCCGAGGTGAGGTCACAATCCGGCAGAGTTTCGGCTCTCCAAAAGTTCAACCAAAAGTTCTCTCAAATGATGAACCACCCCGCCTATTTATAGGCTCTCTAAACTGTGCCCGCGTGCACAAGAGAGAGGGGGGGAAAGGGAGTCGGCCACCTTAGGGTGGCTCGGTTTCGGCCGAGTCCCCCCGGGTGTGTTCCGTCATTTTCCCGTCTTTCGGTTCTTCGTTTGATGTGTATCGGACCTTGATTTGATAGCCCGGGTCTTTATTTGGCAGTAAATCCGCCTCGGTGTTTGAGTTCAAGTCCGTTTTGTTGTTTGGATGACTCGTTGACTTTCCGAACCGTTGGATTGGTTCCACATGCTAACGTATTCCGTTGCTTGCGTGCCTCGTCGCCTCAAACGTCCGTTGATTTGTCAAATCATCGTGCTGAGCTATGTTAAGGGACCTATAGGCAATTTTATACGCCTACAGATACCCCCTCCAAAGCGTTTTAGCCTCATTCTTTTATAGAAGAGTCTGGAATGCTTTGGATATGATTACCCCTACCCTTCGTCGGTGTAACGGGACCTGGAACGACTTTCGTTCTGTATTCCTTCACTCCTTCAGGCTATTCGGTGCTTTGTCGAATGTCTGTAAGGATTCCGGTGCTGCATTTATTGTCTGACCGTTGTCGGAATTTGAACTTTGACGTCGATTCCTGATTTTCCAATCTTTTAGTTCGTGCTCATTGGTTCGACGTACAACTAACCCTCGGTTGTTGGCGTTGAGTTTTCATTTGCGACGTGTTGTCTGGCGTCGTGTTATTGAGTTATCCTTAAGAATATTTTTTTAGAAAAATATTCTCCAGGAACTTCTCAATAAAAATAGGGAATAGTTTATACTCGTATACCTTATTGGAGTATTTCCGTGCCCAAAATGGGCTAAACCGGCTTGAAAATGAGCCAAAAAAGCAGTAATTTGGCTCAAAAAAATTCTTCCGTTCCTTCCGAATGTATGGGAGAGACAGGAATAAACCAAGGGTGAGACCCTCAATTGATTTGAAGTCGTTTCGATGCTCGATTCAACCCCATTTGGATTGATTTGGATTGGTCCGGTCCGGTTCAACTTGGTCCGGTCCGGTTTAAGGCTGGTTCACCTTATAAAAGGGGTCCATTTTTCTTCTTTTTCTTCTTTTCTTTCTCTTCTCTAGGGCCGCCCCCCCCCCCCCCTTGACCTATTTTTGATTTTCTCTTCCCTCGAGCATCCGTTCTCCCTCAAACCTTGATAGTCGTCCCGGATCTAGGCTTCCTTTTGATCTTGGACTGAAAAATCTACCAAAAACTCCATTTTTAGAATTTCTCTCAGGCCCCTCGAGCGCGTGGTTCAAGTTTCCTTAAAGATCTCATCTTTATTGGATCTCGAGCCTTTCTTCAGGTAAATCTTCCACAATCTTGATCTTTTTCATGTTCGATCCAATGTATAGAGTCGTGGGATTGTATGTATGGGTTGAGGGTGTGATTTGACGCCTCGAGCTAATCTTTCAGGGGGTAAAAATTGCAATTTTGAGGGGGTTTTATGCAAAAATTAGGGCTAAAATTATTTCTTGAATCTAACCCCTTGAGTTATTTTGCAGGCCATCATGTCTCGTGCCCCGAGAGGTCGTTCCCCTGCTATGTCGGTTGATGGCGCGCCTCCCTCTTACGCTGGTGAGCTACTTTTTTGCAAATAAGCCCCCTTTTTTTCTTAGAAATTTGTAAATTGATCCTTTTTATCCCACGTTGTTCTCCTTGGTGAGGCAATCGGGAAGAGCCTTGATTCTCCTTGGTGAGGATCGACGCTTTAAAGATATGTTTTGCTTGGTCAAAACCATATCTCAAAAATAAAAGGGGCGATTTGACGCTACATTGCGCTTTATAAGGCAGGGATATGTTGTCGACATACCCTGTTTTGTGATTGCACAATGTGGCCAAATCGTCTCACCCTTTATAAGGCAATGACTCTATCTTAGCTATTTGTAAGATGAGTTCAATTTCCTTTTATAATTGAGACTATCCAGTGTTTAACTGTTTATTTTGCAGTGGGATACCCTTCTGGATCATTCTCATCCCACGCAGTTGTTCGCGTGGAAAATCATGTTCTTCTTCATTGAGGATTCCATTACAAAATTTGAAAACAACTTTATGCGTTTTACAAATATCCGGTCTTTTTATAAGAGCCGGTTACAATGGAGATCGAAATAAAGAAAG
>BQKN01001105.1:514294-541160 GCA_022839385.1 Asparagus kiusianus
TGTTCTTCTTCATTGAGGATTCCATTACAAAATTTGAAAACAACTTTATGCGTTTTACAAATATCCGGTCTTTTTATAAGAGCCGGTTACAATGGAGATCGAAATAAAGAAAGAAACAAAAAAAGTTACAACTTTCCTCTGAACAAATCACGAGCTCCTGTTTTGCGGTCGCTCGCTTTGTGGGGTTCTTCGCCTGTGCCGGGGTTGAGTACCGTGGACCACCGCGTAATCTCGATCTGAACTGATCTACGTGATATAACGGGTACTATCCCACCAAGAAGATAGTAGCCGAGAGGGATCGTTTCACCAAGGAAACGCTCGCTCTAATCTCGGGATCTAAGAACCAAGCTTAGATCCGGAGTAGTATCACGTAGATCTGGTTATCCGAGTCTTCAAGCCTTCACAATCCGAGTTGAGGTCGCAATCCGGCAGAGTTTCGGCTCTTCAGAAGTTTCAGAAAAAAGTCCTCCCAAATGAACGAATGCCGGGCCTATATATAGGCACTCAAGACTGTGCCTTTGGCACAAAAACTGCCTAGCCACCTCAGGGTGGCTCGGTTCGGGCCGAGTTCCCCCAGGTGCGCTGGTTTCGTCGTTTTCCGGTGTTTCCGGTTCTCCGTCGTTCGAATTTGATTCGGTTTCTGGAATTGACTTGATTCCAAATATGGCAGTTAATCCGTTTCTGAGTTCGAATCCGGGATTGGTCTTGATTCGATCGTTATATCACCGAGTTCGCTCCTGTTTAGATGACTCGGTGATTCCCCGAAACGTTGGCTTGATTCCACGTGCGAACGTATTCCGTTGCTTGCGTGCCTCGTCGCTTTGTCGCTCGAATGTCCGTTGATTTGTTGAATCATCGTGTTGAGCTAAGCTAAGGGACCTATAGGCAATTTTATACGCCTACAGCAGTATATGGGCGTCGTGGCGAGTATTACTCGACCTCCGATGATCTTTCCCCTATTCCGGTTACCCCTCAGTTTGCTTCGGGCACATCGACTGAGGTTGCCCAAGTGGTGAGGGAAGGTGGGCATCGAGCTATTCGCCAGCTGATTACAGATGCGACTTTTGTGAAGGACGCCAGCTCTACTCAGCCTTTTCGGAAGAGCGATTTCTTATTTGGTGATTCTGTCGACGACCCAGAAGCCGTATTTATTGATGCTGAGCATTGGCTTCATAAGACCGGCAGTGGCTTCATATACTTACCGGAGATTCCTCGGCATCGCTCATTGACTGAGCTCAGGCGTCAGGCTGTGACACGGGAGATGTCGTGGCGCCTGACGGAGGATCATGAGAGTGTCCATTGCGGCTACGTCACTCATCAGGCAGTTCCTGGCTCAAGCAGGAGTCATATCACCGGATTGCATCCCGGAGTAGTGGGACTAGATGCGCCACCACGTAACGAGCTCCTCGCTACTACTTCTACCTTGAGGAACCGTCTTGCTGCTCTAGGACGTGAGATGCCCACGACGCGTCACAGGTTTTATGGTTGGGTCCATTCTTTGGACAAGTTTTGGTGGACCCGTATGACGACATATGTCTTGAGCCGATGGGGCGAAGAGTTGCATGCTTGTGGCTTATATGCAGCTATTCGTGCCACCATGTACGGCTTGCCGGTCAGCGCGAGGCACTTCTGCGCTTTGTTCGAGCTTTACAATCCAGACTCGAACACTTTTCTGACCCGACAAGGGGAATTGGGTTTGGCCCTCCATGAGATGCACAGGATTTCTGGTTTACCCATGGGACAGATGCTATATCAGGAATACTTTCCTTCCAACCATGAATTGAGTCAATTGAAGGATCGCATGCCCGACCGTTATGAGACTCTATGGGACCTCACTTGTCACTATCATATTGCTTTGGCGCAGTCTGAGCCTTTAGCAAAGAGGACCAAGGTATGTGTGAGTCTGAAGCAATTTGCTAATTACTTGTTCAAGAATCTGGAGAGCAGTTCCGGCGAGGATATTTGTGAGTTGGCTACACTCACTCCTTCAGAGGTGAACAGTCTACTGAAGAAGATTGACGCTCACTCTTATACCACTAGCAGTCCTGAGGGTGGCTTTCCTGCAAAGACCAAGTTCAAGTCATTCTTGTGGCATGCTACCGCACCGATTCGACCGATGACTCTTCTTGCCAGCTTTCTTGCTATCTGGTTGAAAAAGTACGTAGTTCTATATCAGTCTGGCGACGCCTTGCCCTTGGAGGTACTTTACCCAGCAGTTCAGCTCGCCTATAAGAAAGAACTCTCACTTCTTCCGGTGATGGTGGCTAACATCCATCGAGGACTTCGACAGCTTTCCAGTGCCTTCACACGGAAGGAAACTGATTTGCCAGGTCAGATTCCCACTCTTAAGGTGGAGCTTCTGTACGCTTATTTGATGGCTTGGTTCGTCCTTCACCGCTCGGATATGATGTCGGTACCGAACGCCACAGACCACTCTGTTCCACTGTTATAGTTGCTTGAGAATGGCAGGTGGGAGGGACGCGGATTTTCTGATGTCAGACAGCAGCTGCAGGTCCACAAGTGTTGGGCATTTTCCACTTGTTTTCCGCAGTTCTCTGGCCGATACGGCGAGTGTTTGATAGATGAGGAGAGGCCGAGAGAGTATCGGACTCACTTAGACATCGGCTGCTTCAACTGGCTGGTGAATATTAGGCTCGGCTATCTGACTTTCCGGGTGAGGGATCAGTGCTTCATAGAGCCATATCTACCCTGCCGATTCGCTCACCAGTTTGGCTATGATCAGCTTTACGTCGGGAATCCTCGTCAGCAGCTTCGGACCCATAGTGGTTTGGTAGACGGTCTCCGTGCATGGTTGTGGACCGTGACTGGCTGTACTGGTGCCAAATTCAGTCTCCCGAGTATTGATCGGCAGTTGAACCTCACTTTCTTAAGCTGCAAATGGTTGCTAGCAGCTAATAAGACTATCCCCGTGAAACCGATTGCAGAGATAGAGGCTGAGGAGGCTTCTCAGATTGATTCCCTTAGGATTCGGGAAAACGCTCGGGCACAGAGGATACGGAACAAGACTCGTCGGATTGATGAAGAGGGACAGAGGACCTTTCATTCTGCAGACGAGGTTTCAGGCGGAGACCCTGAAGATTATGAAGACTTTTCCGAACGAGGTTTGCGATTCATCTTTTCCTTCTATCTTCCAGAAGTATTGAAACTGACTATGGTTTGATGTTTCAGGGACCACAGTTGATCAGGATGAAGAGTTCCGTCCTCCTCCTCAGGCGAGACCTTCGATCCCCACTGCTAGGCGGAAGAGATTGGCCCGCAAACCTCGTGTGGCTTCACGAGCATCTGATATGGATTTGGCTGGTGATGATCCTGCTAATGACGGAGGTAACATCTACCCTGAAAACCAACCTCTTGATTATTCTGAACATTGACTCATGCTTTTCCCTTCTCTATATAAGAGAACGTGGAGAGAGCGAGATGAGCCCTGATCCCGTTCCTATATCTCCTGGTGAGTCTGACCCCCTGCCTCAGGTGGAAAGATCTACAGGAGTTGCTGACATCGGGGAGAGTGTCAATGTAGGACCTGATCCCGTGAATCCAGGAACATCTAACACTGACAATGTATTTTTTAGATGACGCACAAAGGAATTTGTGCATCGTCTAATTGTTTCTATATTTCTTGCTCCTTCAGATGACCTGCAGGAGGAGAATGAGGATTTTGGAAATCAAGAGGCTAATGCACTTGTGCAAGGTAACTCCTTTTTATTGGTTATAGTCTCTTCATTCTTCTTTGACACTTATATTCTCTTGTGTCAGACTTCTCGATTGATGATTTTGACGAGGGAGGCTTGTTTGTGGACACTCCTATGCTGAACTTCATGTATAGCTCGCCCCAGATTGATGACCAGTTACCTGGGGATATGTTTTCTGAGTCCACATTTGCTAACAATCCCGAGGATGGTTCCCTTGAAGGTATGTGCCTCCTTCTGAGTTGATTATAGGACTAGCCAATCTTGACTAGTGCAGCTATAATGTAACGCCTCTGCGAATTTCGTTTTGAATTTGACAGGAGCTTTTGTTGAGAAGGACCCTGTTGAGCCGGTTGCGAGACCAACTACACCAGTTGATGCACCTGCAGCCGTTATACCTTCACCACCCCCAGCGGCTCAAGGGGAAGAAGGTATAAGTCAACTCATTGAGGAGCGCTATTCTTTTTTTTTATTAAGACTTTTGACGGACTTCTCCCTTTTTTGTGTAGGGCGTTCTTCTCGTCTTCATGTCCTAGTGAAGGAGTTGTTATCTGACGACGATCCCTTCAAGGTCGTCATCTGCATAGAAGTTCGCTCCTTCTTCTCCTTTGTGAATGCTATGATTGGCAAGCTCTTCCACGGCGGACTTTCACTTCACCAGTTTAAACCTCTCCTTAATTCCAGAGTCAATTTTATAAGGGAAGCAGGATATCCAGATTTGGCGAAGGCTATAGTTGACGATCTCGACTGCCTAGAGCATGAGCTTCAGATGTTTCGTGAGCTTCGAGATACCGACGCCTCTTCATTTATTGCTGCTGAGTTGGACACCCGCTTACAGTCACTGCGCGAGACTCAGATTCTTGCTGATCTTGAGATTCAGATACAGCGAGACCGAGTAGCTCGAGTTGAGACCGGCCTTGCTACCAGATTATCTTCACTTGTCGAACTCGATTCTTCTCTTATCTCTTGTGAAACCAAGATAGACCGGCTTGAAAGAGAACTCCGTGAAGAAAAGGAGACCTTGGGTATTCTTCAGATGACGAAGGCACAGGATCAGCAGACCTGCACGGCTTTGTCTGATGAGTTGAAGTCTTTGAAGCAGAGGCTAGTCGAGATAGAGGAGACTGCTGCGAAGACTTCGACCGCCACCGAGGAGTCCATTAGAACTGAGCTTAGTCAAGCTTATGATGATAAGCTGTCTAAGATTAGTCAGCAGATTTTTAGCCACGGGCTTGATGTATGATTTTGTTTGCTGAGTGTTTTGACTTTTGACTCTTTTAGTGAAACTTGCTTTTATTTTTATCTTTATTATGATTCGTCATTCCGTTTGAAATGATTGACCACAATACTCATAGGATTTTTGGCAAACCCTCAGCCATCAACGGGTTTGATGAGCCTTTACCGACCACCGTTTGAGTCGGGCTAGCATGCGAATTGTTTAAATCCGTTCGCATGTAACGTTATGCTCAGAGATTGAATTCTCTGAGACTTTGTGCTATGATGTCGAATACATAGACTTCGCTATTGTTACGGGAATAGGCTACCCGGCGACACGTGTTTGGTGTCGGCTTTAGGATTTTTGGCTAACCCTCAGCCTCTAACGGATTTGATTAGCCTTTACCGACCACCGTTTGAGTCGGGCTAGCATGCGGATTATCTAAATCCGTTCCGCACGTGACGTTAAGCTAAAAGAGTTAACTCTTTTAGTGCTATGATATCGAATACGTAGACTTCGTCTTTCTCCTGTGAAAAGACTAAACAGCAACGTGTATGAGACGTTGACTTAGGATTTTTGGCAAATCCTCAGCCTTTAACGGATTTGATGTGCTCTTACCGATTACCGTTTGAGTCGGGCTTACATGCAGATTGTTTTAATCCGTTCTGCATGTGACGTTGTGCTAAAGGAATGAACTCCCTTAGACTTTGTGCTACAATTCCGAATATGTAGACTTTGCCGTTGTTATGGGAATAGGCTACCCAGCAACGTGTATTAGACGTTGACTTATCCTTACTTAGGCTTCGGGACAAAGGTCCCCAGAGTCAGGCTCTGGTATCTTTTTCTACGGATAAAGACCAAACCGGCGACGCGTGTTAGGCATCGGCATATCCTTTCTTAGGATTCAGGATGAAATTCCCCACACGTGTAAGGCATGGATTTTGGTGTTATTAATAACAACCTGCCACAATGTTAAATATGTGGACAAGTGTTCTTTTCAACGGTTAAGAACAAACCGGCGACGCGTGTTAGGCGTCGACTTATCCTTACTTAGGTTTCAGGATAAAATACCCCAGAATCGAACTCTGGTGTCTTTTTCTACGGAGAAAGACTAAACCGACAGCACGTGTTAGGCGCAGACTTATCCCTGCTTAGGATTCGGGATAAACTTCCTAGGATGAATCCTAAATTGATAAATTTTGGAAAAGGAGTTGGTGTGGGGAAGGAAGAATTTTATATTCTATTCCCCGAGCAAGGAAGGAAGAATTTTATATTCTATTCCTTGATTCTGGAAAGGAAGAATTTTATATTCTATTTCCAGTGCAAGAAAGAAACTAGAAGTAGGATCTCCACTTCGAGAATCCGGAAGATCTAGATAAACTTTACCTTTCATAGGATGAGTTATCTAATCGAAAGAAGAATTCTTCGTTTATCGAAGTAAAATTTCTACTTCGGTTATAACCATAAGAAGGTTGAACCAAAGAGAAAAGAAAGGGAGTTCTTTCGTTTATTGAAAGGGGACTCCGAACTGAAAGTGGACCTCTTGTTCATGGAAGGAGTCAAGAGGGCCAGAAGAACATTTTGATGGACTCACTGTCAATTGAAACTGATCAGTGAGGGAATTTGGAGGAAAAAGAATGATTTTGGGTTATCCTCTAGAATATTAAATATAATATTCTTCAAGGAATTTCCCGATAAATGAGTTGTCCTGAATGTACTAGGGATAGTACTTTTTCAAAAACTTCCCATTTATTAGCATTAATTACCTGACGCCCTCTAAAGAAATTAGGCGGTAAGCGCCGTTTGAATAGACTATGTCTATTACAAACGGTCCTTCCCACTTAGGTTCGAATTTACCTTTCTTCTTGGAGGTGAGGATTATTGGTCGACGCGCAGCGAGAACCAGATCTCCTTCCTTGAAGCTTCTTTGGCGAACCCTTTTGTCAAAGGCTCTGGATATCCTAGCTTGATAGAACTCGATGTGTTGTTGAGCTTCCAAGCGCTTTTCGTCCAGCCTTTCGAGTTCCTCAAGACGTTTTTGATGCTGCTCTTCGGTCGTCATCTCCGTTGCGAGAGCGATCCGAAGGGAGGGGATTTGAATCTCTAACGGTAGCACAGCTTCACATCCGTACACCAGAGAATATGGAGTGGCTCCTGTAGGAGTGTGTATTGTGGTGCGATAAGCCCAGAGCGCTTCGCCGAGTTTATCGTCCCAATCTCGCTTATTGGTCTTTACAAGCTTTGACAGGATCTTGATGATCATCTTGTTGAAAGCCTCAGCTAATCCGTTCGCAGCGGGATAATAAGCCGTTGACGAGACATCTTGAATCTTGAATTTGTCACAGAACCTGATGAAGGCGTTGCTTATGAATTGCGGACCGTTGTCATGAATGATCCGCCTCGGCACGCCGTGTCGGTATATGACATGATGCTTGATGAAGTTGATGACGTTGTTCGTCTTCACTTCTTTAAGCGGAATGGCTTCAGCCCACTTTGAAAAGTAATCGGTGATAGCGAGAATAAATCGATCACCTTTGACTGAATGAGGAAAGATAGGACCGACAATGTCCATACCCCATGTCTCGAATGGCCAGGAAGTGGTTGACGTGTGTAACCACTCCGGTGGTTGGTGCATATAATTTGCATGCACTTGACAAGCATGACATTCTCGGGCGTACTCGATCACGTCATGAACCATTGTTGGCCAGAAATATCCCATTCTTCTGATTCGATCATATAGCTTGGGACCAGGCTGATGCGCACCGCATTCTCCTTCGTGTGCTTCCTTAAGAACTTCTTTTGCTTCTTCGTTCGAAAGGCATCAGAGAAGCAAATCATCATACCCCCGGTGATATAACGTACGGGTCTCGGTATTATAGAAGAACCGTGGCGCTCTTCGGCGAATAGATTCTTTTTCCTTTACATCCTCCGGCAAAATACCATATTGGACGTAATCAATAATAGGAAAACGCCAATCTCGGGACTCAGACCCGATTTGGGTTGAGTTCACCTCTTTGGCGTTTTCACTTCTATCATCCTCCTCTTCAACCTCCATATCGTATATGGGTATGCAGAGTTGGTGTGACCTTACTGTGACTAGCAGTTTAGTTTCGGGCGGCTGCGCGAGTGATACTGCTAGTGCTGCCAGTGCATCCGCATAAGCGTTCTGGAGACGCGGGATGTATTCGATATAAAATTCTTCAAAAGAATCTGCCATTCTGACGGCCTCCTGGTAGTACGGAATCAGATCCGGGTTCCTGACTTCGTACTCTCCACGAACTTGGTTGACTATAAGTTGAGAATCCCCAAAAGCTTCGAGATACTCAACCCCCAGCTCCTTGGCGAAACTGAGTCCAATGAGGAGCGCGTTGTACTCGGCTACGCTATTGGAACATGTATTCGTCAGTGAATAAGCTTGAGGCATCACGTGCTTCCCTGGGGAAACTAAGACAACTCCGACTCCGGGGGAGACTCTAGAACATCCAGGGGTTATTGCCTTATTAACTACTCTCGAAGCACCATCAAAGTATAATTGCCATACTTGTTGGTGTGAAGTGGTATTAACCTCGTGGGTTTCATCTGGCAAGTCATCATATACTTCAACTGTGTCTGTTGTCGGACTTACCGCCAGAAGATCACAAATTGCTTGTCCTTTGACCGACTTCTGCTGTTTGAAGTGCAAATCATACTGGGACAAGAGAAGGGCCCACTTTGCTAACCGCCAATTCATCGAACCCGGTTGTGTCATGAATACCCACACCGGATTAACATTAGCAATGACGTAAATCGTCTGGCCCACCAGGTAATGTCGCATCTTCTGTACTGCGAACACCAATGCGAGACATTCTTTTTCGATCATCGGGTATCGAGACTCGGCGCCTATCAAGGTCCGACTTAGATAATAGACTGCCTGTTCGTGACCATTGTCATCGTCTTGTGCTAGTAAAACACTTATCGAGTGGTTCATCGCCTTGATGTAAATCAAGAACGGTTTACCTGATTTTGGTGCAACAAGAACAGGAGGATTCATCAGATATGCCTTGATGTCTTCGAATGCTTTTTGGCAAGCCTCGTCCCAAATAAACGACACGCCCTTCTTGTTTAGCTTAGAAAACGGTTGGCATTTCCCGGAAAGATTTGAGATTAACCTCCGGATGTAAGCCAAACGTCCTTGCAATCCTCTGAGTTCTCTTAGATTCTTCGGGGGTTGCAACTCATGTATTGCCTTCACCTTGTCTGGGTCGATGTGTATACCCTTAGTGGTGACGACGAATCCAAGGAATTTTCCGCTGGACATTCCGAGGAAAGATTTTGTGGGATTCATCTTCAATTGATGACTCCGCATGAGATCAAACATCGTCCTCAAGTCCTTGATGTGATCTTCTTTGTTGCGGCTTTTTACCACCAGATCATCAACGTAGCATTCAACCGTTTTCCTGAGGTGTTTCTGGAAAATCTTAGTCATCGCTCGTTGGTATGTGGCACCTGCATTCTTCAGACCGAAGGGCATCACCGTGTAACAGAAGATACCGAGGGGCGTTCTGAATGCTGTATGCTTCTCGTCATCCGGGTGCATCTTGATTTGGTTATACCCTGAAAAGCCATCCATGAAGGACATTCTCTCGAATCCGCATGTATTATCGATAATGACATCTGTGATTGGGAGAGGAAAATCGTCTTTTGGACACGCTTCATTCAGGTTCCTGAAGTCGATGCAAATCCTGATTTTGCCATTCTTCTTCATGACGGGAACAATGTTGGCTAACCAGTCTGGTTGTTGTTCCTCTCGGATAAATCCTGAGTCGATCAACTTCTTAACCTCTGCCTCGATGGCTTCCATAATTTGCGGACAAAACCGTCTTTGCTGTTGCTTGACAGATTTAGCATCCGGCTTGATGTCGAGGCGGTGCATTGCCACATTGGGGTCGGGCACTGGCATGTCTTCATAGTTCCAGGCAAAGACATCAATGTACTCTCTGATGAGGGCAATTAATTCCTCCTTCTCATCTGGGGGAAGATTACCGCTGATAAATATGGGCTTTGGATTGGCCTCATCGCCCATATTAATTTGGACTACTTCGTCTTCAGTGGGTGGCTCTCTCTGTTCGAACCTATCACCATACTGCATGTTCAGATGATGAACCCATGGGTCCTCCCACGTTGGTATTTGATCGTCATCCTCCATCGTAGATGGATCAGCTGTAGTCATGTTCGACATCAAGGTCTTAAACATTTCTCCCAAACTTGTGTCGGAATCCCATCCTGTGGAATCTGCCGAGCACCCATCCTTGGCTTTGTTAGCAATTTGATCGATAATTTGCCAACCACATTCATCATCAGACGAGGAAACATAGCCTAAGCCTCTTTTGTGACGGTAATAATTATCTGGTTTCCCTTTTGGTACAAATGCCGCTTTGACTGGGACACGGGAACCTCGATCGAAGTATAAACCTTCTCCGAGTGTGAAGTCGTACCCTTGTTTTTCCATGAGCGTGCGTGCTTCCGGGCTATACTTAGATAAATGCAGACCAGATTTGTCATCGTCTTCATCTTCTCTTAGGAAATGATCTGGCAACGGAAAATTCTCTCCTTTACCATAAATCACTTCTTTTTGTCCCCCTATCTTGGCAGGAACAATCTGGGTTGTTCCGAAAGAATGCTGGAGGCGTTTCTTCGTTACATAAGATGATCGGAGCGGCATACATAAATCAGGATTATCGTATAATCCCTTTATCGCATCATCAAGAGACAAGGAGTACTCTAAATCGTGATTTATTTCAATATCGGCAAGTTGCCAGTTACAACCACCATCTGACGATTGTTCATCGTCAAGATTGATTACAAAGGGTACAATGTCATTTAAAACAAAACCACCATTGTAATTGAATCCGGCCTCGGAATCAGCTTCTTCTCCGCTGTCCGTGCCTTGGACCGATGGTTCTGTATCGGATTCATTACCATAAAGGAGAGAATCTGTGAAGTAATTCTCATACCCTTTGAATGGTTGCTTATCTGCGACCACCGTCCTAACTCTTCCATCAGTGTCGACATATTTCAAACACTGATGTAGAGTGGAGGGAACTATAACATTACTATGGATCCAAGGCCGACCCAATAGTAAGTTATAGGATGTCTCAGCATCAATCACGTAGCACGTGTCCTCCGTTTTCAGATCGCCCATTTGGCACTTTATTTGGATTTTCCCCAAAGGTCTTGACCCGCTGGTGTTGAATCCGTAAATGACTGTGCCCGTAGACGCCAACTTGCTGACTGGAATGCCAAGGCTATGCATTAGGCGAAGTGGCATAATACTCACAGCGGAACCCGGATCCACTTGGATTCGGTTGACTTCGCTGGAGCCAATGTACCCGACGAAATACAGGGGCCGATCATGATTTGAATTCTTCGTCTGCATGTCCTCTTTGGTGAAGGTGATGCAGGGAATATTCTTAGCCGCCACATTGCACTGCTGGGCTAACAGTTCCAGCTCCTCAGGCGCTGGCTTGATCCGAGTGAGAAATACTTCTGAATCAGCCAAGGCCTCTTGTAAGGCTTCTCTAGTCTCCTTGGACAGTCGCAGCAGTTCATACAGCGTTATCCGTGCTGGAATATTAGCTAGCTGAGCCATGATGTCGAAGACGCGCGGAGTCTTTGAACTTTCCGGTTTATCTTTTCCAATCGGACGACTGAAACGAGACTGCTTCGGATTTTGAACCTCCTCGGGCCTCTTTTCTTTTTGTTTATCTGTTGGCTGTCGTCGAACCTCCTCAACCGGTTTAGGAGCCGTAATCACCCCCAGCTCTGTGAGAGTTTTGGCTGGTCCCCGTTTCGTCACCCCCTGCTCAGCTAATTGATTGTCAGGAGATGGATATTTGAAGTGATATTCGTTTCCACTCCGGGTCGCAAAGACCTCCTGTTCTTCGTCGGAAAGTGGGAAAGCGGGGATTCTTTCATCATCTTCTCCTGGGATGGCAGAGACTCCATAGCAAGACTTCCCTTTACCCTTTGAGTTCTTATTGGATGACGATCCGACCCATTGTTCATCTTCAATCAGGTCGGGGTGAACCCAGAGAATTTCACCATTTGGGGCCGTGTGTGGCACCAGTCCCTTTTGGCGTTGTCCGTGCGGGTCATCATTCACCGTCTTCATCCCGACTTTGGTGACGTGCTTTGGCTCGAACCAAGTTGTAGGCACCGATCCAAAACTGATTGACACCGCGTTTGCTCCCACATTCTTTGCAGGCTTCGGGGTTATGACTCCTACGTCGATCAATGCCTGGATCTTGTCCTTGAGGTGGTAGCAAGACTTCGTTGGGTGGTGGACCGCTCTGTGGTACGCGCAGTACTTCGGATCCGTCACCTTAGTGGCTCCTTCGTGATCTACGATCACCGGCAACTGGATTTTGTTGTTCTCCAACAAGTACTTGAAGATGCCGGGAACTTCATCATCCTTGAAGGAGTAGACTTTGGGAAACCTCGGCTCCGAAGACTTTTGCTTCTGAGACCGTTGCTGCCAATGCGGCTGCGATTGTTGTGGCGCTCGTTGCTGCTGCTGTTGCTGAGGTTGCAATTAAAAAGTTTGGTTAGCATCAACGGCATCGGCATGAGCTTTACCTTTCCCTTTTTGGTTGAAGTTCTGCTTCGGAGGATTTGTAGCCGGTTGGCCTCTCTCCGCCTTCTTTCTCCTGAGGAACCGCTCAGCTTGCTCTCCTCGGACCTTCAAATCCTTCCAGGTCTTGGATGGTGCTGTGCCCATTGCTTCCAACACATCCAGTGAAAGGTTGTTGTGGCAGGTCTGGAGGATGAATTCCTCAGTGATCGGGTCCCGGCAATTCATCGCCTTGTTCCGGAACCTCTTGACGAAGGTGTCAACTAACTCTCCGTCTTTCTGCTTTTCATCGAGCAACGATCCGATGGAGATCTCGGTGTCGTCGTCGAAGAAGTTTGTGAGGAATTTGGTCTCCATGTCGTCCCAGCTGTTTATGCTTCCTGGCTTGAGGCGACGATACCAATCGAAGGCGGCTCCGCGAAGAGTGCCAACGAATGACCGCACCATCAGAGGCTCATTACCAGAGATGACCCCCCAAGTGCGATTTGAAGTAAATCAAATACTGAGTAGGTGAACCCATCCCATTAAACGGCGTGAAGTTAATTAGACTAAACTTTGCCGGATATGGGATTGATTCCCACTCTCTTGGGTACGGACAAGGAATGCCCGTCTTTTTTATCTCTTGAGCGGAAATCAATGTATTGATTTTGCTCTCGAGATTTTTGATCTTTAGGCTTTCACCTGTGTCTTCACTAGCATTCTCGTTACCACCCCCTGGATTTATGGGAGGGTTATTAGCATTGCGAGCTTCATTTGTATCTTCATCTTCCAGGTTGTTCTGGTTAGGACGACTTGGTTCGCCTTGTTGGTTCCTCAATGCTTGGATCTGTTGGTCATGCATCTCTCTCATGTTCTGCATGGCCATTTGCATTTCAAACCTAAAGCTTTCCTATTGTTTGGCCATGGCATCTTCAAGCATCTTGGCCACTTGCTCCGCGCTTATCATAAATGACTCGCGGGGCTGTCCTTCACTGGACACGGTGTTATCAGACGCAACTGCTGAGCCAGCATCTGATTCTTCATCTCCTGAAGGTACTCTTGTCCGAACTCTACCATACGTTGCACGAATGATAGCCCCGGATTGGAGACGAGTTACACGTCGGGGTATTTCTGGAATCGTCTCGGGGTTATCCTGAGCCGCTATTCCTGTGCTGGTCATATTTGCGGTGACCCTTGAATGTTCACCATCTTCGACCATTGTTCTTCTTTTTCGGAAACGCCTAGACCTGGGCTTTGGCGTTTCAGTGCTGATTCTCTCGAACACAGAAACTCTTTCAGGGACTGCCTTGACACAATTGCACTCAGATAGTACTGCTCGAATGAGCTTTGAGCAAGGACACTGAGTTTCGAACCTTCGAGGGCTCCTCTTTTTGGATTTACTCGTACCCCCGGCACGATAGTATAGCTCGTCCGTTTGAAGGTTGGAGCAACCTATCGTGTGTTGGCACGCTCTCCCAGGTATAACGTCGTCGTCATCAGACGACAACGTTTCTTTCTGAGGATGAATTGTCTTCTTCGGACCATCCAGAGTCACACGCCTTGAAACGCGCCTTTGTGAGCGTGAATCTTCAGCGGGCTCTTGTACTTCGATGCGCAAAGTTGTGCGCTTAGGTGCCACGATTTTCTCCAAATGTTGAGGGTTGCGGCGACCCCCAGCATGTTGCATTGTTTGGGACTTCTTCATTGGCCCCAAGCGTTCTTGGATTGGAGCTTTGCCTCGTTCCTTAGGAAGTGGACCGAGGCGCTCTAAAACTGACTTTCTCTTCTGGGATGGTCCTGCGGGATCTCCCGGAGCAGTTACAGAAATCACCGGCTGTTTGGATTGATTCGCCGGGTGTTGAATCTTCGGAGGCTGCGGTTGTTGCTCCTTGGTCTGAATTATTGCTTCAGACTTCGGCCTCCAAACTTTACGAGTTGACGGTGGCTTCTTGACCACCTCCTTCTGTAGCTTCCGACGGGCTTCTTCAGCTTTGGTCCGTGCTTGCACCGATAAAGCGTGGCGTTTGCGGATACGCTCCTCAAGCGTTGAGCGATTCCGTTTGATACGGACCCACTCCATAGTTGATGGCTTGGAGGAACCACCCTTCACTTGTTGTTGAGGCTGTTTGCCTCGTTTGTTCTTCAGATCCGCATGGTAGCGGACCCCGTCAACGGACTCCATGGCCTTTGCGAATTGCTTCGCAAGGCGTTGACGCTGCCTCTGGCGGGCTCTCTTAGAGAGAGTCACCACGCCTTCAACGGCGGATTTGACCTTCTTAGAGGCCGGTAGGACTTCACCCAACGCAACTTCGGCGTCGACTGGGGTGAGGTTGTCGTTGGTGGCTTCAACTTCTTCGCACCAACGGACTTTTCTCCTGGAGGAGAACTTCTGGGATTTCTTGGACTTGGGGGAGGAGGTAGATCCGGACGAGGACATGTACTCCTCATACTTCTGTTGGTCGAACTCATACTCGACCTCCTCCACGACCGGGATCGAGATCCGCGGCTGCGACGCTCCGGTCTCGGCAGCGAGATCGGTGGCTCCCACTGTGATCGCCAGATTGTTCGCGGGAAAAGTTGGTGCTTTCTTCATTATCGATTCCATTGCACTCAGTTAACAACTTTATGCGTTACAAAGAGATCCGGTCTTTTTATAAGATCCGGCTTACAATGAAAATCAAAATAAAACAAAGAAATCAAAATTACAACTTCTCTCTTTTGTCGAACAAATCACAAGATCCTGTTATCCGGTCTCTTGCTTTTGTGGGTTGTTTGCCTACGCCGGGGTTATTTACCATGGACCACCGCGCGATCTAGATCCGAGCAGATCTACGTGGTATAACGGGTATTATTTCACCAAGGAAATAATAGCCGGGAGGGATCGTTTCACCAAGGAAATAACCGCTCGAATCTCGGGATCAAAGAACCAAGCTTTGATCCGGAGTATAACGACGTAGATCTGAGGATTAGATTCCTTTGAACTCCTGCCTTGTTTGGTGCGGGTGCTCGCCAAGAACCGAATCCGAGTGTCCAAGTCTTCAAGCCTTCAAAACTCCGAGGTGAGGTCACAATCCGGCAGAGTTTCGGCTCTCCAAAAGTTCAACCAAAAGTCCTCTCAAATGATGAACCACCCCGCCTATTTATAGGCTCTCTAAACTGTGCCCGCGTGCACAAGAGAGAGGGGGGGAAGGGAACCGGCCACCTTGGGGTGGCTCGGCTACCGAGCCACCTCAGGGTGGCTCGGTCTTGGTCGAGCCACCCTAGGGTGGCTCGGCTTGGGCCGAGCCACCTTAGGGTGGCTCGGTTTCGGCCGAGTCCCCCCGGGTGTGTTCCGTCATTTTCCCGTCTTTCGGTTCTTCGTTTGATTTGTATCGGACCTTGATTTGATAGCCCGGGTCTTTATTTGGTAGTAAATCCGCCTCGGTGTTTGAGTTCAAGTCCGTTTTGTTGTTTGGACGACTCATTGACTTTCCGAACCGTTGGATTGGTTCCACATGCGAACGTATTCCGTTGCTTGCGTGCCTCGTCGCCTCGAACGTCCGTTGATTTGTCGAATCATCGTGCCGAGCTATGTTAAGGGACCTATAGGCAATTTTATATGCCTACACTCACTCTGAAACCTGAGCAAAAGACTATATCTACCAATATGATAGCAGTCCAGTTCGGCGACTTCCCTCCAGTGGCGACCGCGGATGGCGTTGTCCCCATCCACAAAGGAGAAATGTACCTGAAGAATACTGACTTGTACAATCAGAAAGACAAGGGATTAATACCCCTCACCACTCCAAAAGGAGAAATCATGTGGGTTCATCCTAATCTGGTGGAAGACCAACAGTGGATGAACACCTCGTCCAAGAAGAAAGGAGGCAAGGCTAAGTCTTCCAACATGATTAGCCCCTCCGTTACTGAGAACGATGACCACCTCAAACCTCTTACTGACTCAGAAGAAGAGAGGATTGTTCTAGCGGCATACCCAGAAGGCAACCCTGGCACTCAGTCAAGAAAGGCGTACTTGAGAGATTACAACCAGGATACTCAAGAAGCTGAAGAACAGCCCCAAGACGTTGGGGGTTCTGTACCAAAGAAGCCGGTCGATAAAGGGAAGTAAAAAGAGCTTCGGTTTAACAAAAACCTTCACCAGGATCCTAGAGAAACGAGTGCTCCCTTCTAATTCAATGTAATGGCGCAGCTGGCCAATATACCCACTAGGATCACCCTATATGAGCTCTTGAGATTGTCCAAAACCACCAAAGAAGCTTTAATTGAAGCTTTGAAGAATACGGAAAGCTTCATCACACAAGTTGCTCCAATCCCTGAAGCTTCTGAAGACCAACCTTGCCTGCAACGTCTGCAAGCTGTAAGAAGTTTACCCTGTATATCGTTTACTCAAGAAGATATGCAGGTCAAACATAAACACGACAGACCTTTGTACTACACGGGGTATATCGGATCCTCCGAAATTAGTCGTGTCCAGGTTAACCCGGGCTCCGCACTCAGCATCATGCCTTACCGAGTCATGCAGGTCTTAGGAATCCCTATGCACCGGTTGAACACTACCCAGACCACCATCTTCGGGTTCAATGCAAACAGCACTCGGCCTCTAGGGAAGATCAAACTCAGATGCCAAATTGGAGACTTTAAGTCTGAGGTAACGTGCTACATCATAGACGCGGACACTTCCTACAATCTATTGTTAGGAAGACCCTGAATACATGCAAACCGCATTGTCCCGTCTACTCTGCATCAGGTCATGAAATATGCCAATGATGAGGGAGAAGTCCGAACTCTAATTGCAGAAAAGTATCCCTTCCGAGGGGTGGAAAACTTTCACACGGACTCTGTTTTCTACCTAGAATCCCAGGAGAAAGAAGATGTAGACAGTGGCAATGAAGCCGACATTGAATCAGATCCTGAAGAAGATTGCCTGTGGGAACTAAATCTAGATATAATGGGTCAGGATGAGAGTAATAATAATATACCGAGCGAGGGTGAATGGTGCATTAATGAAGATTTTATTTTGGCGTACTTGTCTGATGTGTCCTCTAAAAGTAAACAAATAGAGAATGATCATAATGCAGGTACCAACTCGTGGCACACATTGTGTGCAGAGGCATCCCTCACGTTGCCAATTAAGTCATCCTTCACTTCAGATGAAGAAGTAGAAGATGCACAGAAGGCTATCTTTAAAGTCCTATCCAAAAGGAAAGGGCAGAAGCCGATCTGTTTTGGTAAAGTCAAACCCGAACCACTCAAACAAGGTAGTTCAGAGGAAGACGATGGAGTTCCTCAATTTCATTACCACGAACCCAATTCTATACATTTAATGAAACGAATGGGATATAACTTTAATGAAAACCAGGGTTTAAACTTTAGGAAAGGTAGGCGAACGCCGATCCGGATGTCTCTAACCCCCAAAGGAAAATCTCCGGATTATTATCAAAAGACCGGAAGAGGCTTGGGTTATGTCACAACTCCTTCTGTTTCAGAAAATGAGATCAGTAATTATTTACGGCAGGATCATTCATCCGTAACATCTTCTTGGGAATCTGACGTCAGTGTCGGACCTTTCTTTAAAAGTTTGACTGTGAACATAGTTTCAACTAGTCATCCAGATGAAGAACCAGGGGGTGATGAAGGGTTAATTGAATCAACCAATGACCCATGGATCAAATGTCTTAACATCTTATGGGATATGCGTTTCGAACAACGCGAACCACCCACTGAAGATAACGTAATCCAGGTCAACATAGGAGATGAATCTGACCCCAAACCAATTTTCATAAGCGAAAGCTTATCACCATCTGAGAAAGAAGATCTTATATCTCTCGTCCGAGAATATATAGATGTCTTTGCTTGGAATTATGAAGACACGTCGGGTCTCGATCCAAAAGTGGCCATGCATCATCTCAACATCGATCCGGATGCCAAACCCGTTAAACAACAGCAACGTCGGTTTCGTCCAGAGATCATGGAAGCAATTGAGTCTGAAGTGAAAAAGCTTATAGACTCAGGCTTTATCATAGAGGAACAACACCCGGACTGGGTGGCTAATATTGTTCCCGTGCCCAAGAAAAACGGTACGGTCCGTATATGCATCGACTTTCGCGATCTCAATGCAGCTTATCCGAAAGACGAATTCCCGCTTCCTATCACGGATGTTATGATTGATAACACCTGCGGATATGAAAGGATGTCTTTCATGGATGGATTCTCCGGGTACAATCAAATCAAGATGTATCCTGAAGACAAAAAGCATACTGCATTCAGAACACCGCTGGGAGTGTATTGCTACACAGTGATACCCTTCGGCCTGAAAAACGCAGGGGCAACTTATCAACGAGCAATGAACGCCATCTTCCACGAACATCTGCATAAGAAGATAGAGTGCTACGTTGACGACATAGCAGTGAAAAGCCAATGTAAGGGTGATCATCTTGCAGATTTGAAGACAATGTTCAAAATCATGCGGACACATCAGCTGAAGATGAACCCGACAAAGTCATTCCTAGGAGTATCAAGTGGAAAATTCCTAGGATTTATCGTCACGTCAAAGGGAATTTCTCTTGATCCAGAGAAGGTGTGCGCCATCCAAGACATACCGCCACCGAAGAATCTCAAAGAGCTCAGAGGCCTACAAGGCAGATTGGCATACATCCGAAGATTCATATCTAATCTCTCGGGACGCTGCCAACCTTTCTCGAAGCTTATAAAGAAAGGCGTATCCTTTGTTTGGGATGAAGAATGCCAAAGAGCATTTGAAGAGATTAAGAAATATCTCACCCAACCACCTGTTCTCGTGGCCCCAATATCGGGAAAACTATTCCTGTTATATGTAAGAGCTATGGATCATTCTCTAGGGGCTTTACTAGCCCGGAACGACAATCAAGGGCAAGAGCAGGCCATTTATTACCTGAGCAGGACCATGATGAGAGCCGAACATCGATATAACCTAGTTAAAAAAGAATGTCTCGCTTTGGTATTCGCAATTCAAAAAATGCGACATTACCTAGTTAGACAAACAATTCATGTCATCTCTAAGGCGAATCCCTTAAGAGTCCTGATGACAAAACCATCATCTCTAAATTGTCGACTCGCAAAATGGGCCATTCTCTTGTCACAATATGACATGCAATTTATGCCCCAAAAGGCAGTCAAGGGTCAAGCATTAGCAGACTTCTTAGCTGATCATCCGGTGTCGGGGACATCTAAGTTGTATGAAGAATTGCCCGATGAAGTCGCCGAAGCTTGTGTCACTAGAGAATCTACACAAGTGTGGAAATTATTCTTCGACGGTGCGTCCAGAACAAATCCTCATGGAGAAATTACCGCGGGGGTAGGAGTGGTGTTCGTCTCCCCAAACGGTCACGTGATCCCGAGAGGATTCTCCCTAATCGAACCTTGCACTAACAACGTAGCTGAGTATAATGCTCTGTTACTAGGCATGCAATTTGTCGAAGAACTTAATATTCAGCATCTCGAGGCTTACGGTGACTCTCAGCTCATCGTAAATCAAGTTCGAGGGGAATACAAAGTACGTCATGAGGACTTAATCCCGTACTACTTCGTAGTGCTAAAGCAAGCTAAGAAGTTTGAAGGATTCTTTATTGAATACATTCCACGAGCCCAGAACGCTTACGCAGATGCTTTGGCTTCATTGGCAACTTCGCTGACATTACCGCTAGGTACCAAAACAACAATCCCAGTCACAGGACGTGAACTATACTGCTCCAAGATTCCTACGGAGGAAAGTTCAGATAAGACAATGACAGAAGAAGTCTGTACAACCTCCATGGAGTTCGAATCTAGAGATTGGCGATTTTTGTATATCGACTACATCCTGTACGGAATTCTGCCCGACGATCCTAAAGAAGCGGCCGCCATCAAGCGAAAGGCCCTCCGATTCTATTACGATGCAGTTTCTCAAATCCTGTATCGTAAATCACATGATGGAGTTCTGCTCCGATGCCTCTCTCGTAAGGAAGCAAGAGATGCCCTCAAGGAAGCTCACGATGGAATGTGCGGAGCTCATCAACCCGGGGTTAAATTGGGGGATCGCCTCCGACGAATTGGCTATTACTGGCCAAAGATGTTCTCAGACGCGGTTGATTACGCTAAATGTTGTCATGCGTGTCAGATTCATGGGGACTTTATCCACCAAGCACCAAGTAATTTACACCCTACTTCCGCATCTTGGCTATTCGAAATGTGGGGTATGGATATCGTGGGACCAATCTCTCCTCCGACTTCCAAAGGGCACCGGTTCATTCTAGCCGTAACCGATTATTTCTCCAAATGGGCGGAGGCGGTCCCTCTCAAAGAAGTTAAGACTTCAAATGTGATTAAGTTCATCAAACATCATGTTATTTACCGCTTTGGAGTCCCGAGACGAATAGTTCACGACAACGGGACACAATTCGTCAGTTTTGGATTTTAGAGATTTTGTGATAAATTTAGAATCCAAAGTGTCGTATCTACGGCTTATTATCCGCCAGCAAATGGTCTTGCAGAAGCTTTTAACAAAACCATTGTGAAGCTTCTCAAAAACTTTGTTTCCAAGAGCCGACGTGATTGGGACGAAAGGCTCGGCGAATGCCTATGGGCTTACCGTACAACGGTAAGGACCCCTACGAGAGCTACACCATTCTCCTTGTATACGGTTGTGAAGCCGTACTACCACTCGAGATTCAAATCCCTTCTCTGAGAGTCGCGATTACAACTGGACTAACAGAAGAAGAAAAACATCAGCGACGTCTGCAAGAACTTGAAGCCCTAGACGACAAACGACTTCAAGCTCAGCAGCAAATTGAACTGTATCAAGCCCGTATTTCCAAAGCCTACAACAAAAAGGTTAAGGAACGGATTTTTAAGAAAGGCGATTTGGTTTTGGCCAACAGACGACCCATGGTGATGACACACAAAACCAAAGGGAAGTTCAATCCTAAATGGGAGGGGCCTTTCGTAATAGATTCAGTCTATTCGAGTGGAGCTTACCGCCTTATCAATCAAAAAGGAGACAAGCTCATGATACCAATTAATGGGAAATTCCTTAAGAGATATTTTCTGTAAATCATGTAGCCCACTTCTTTCTCTTGTAAGTTCCAGCCGAGTCAGACTGGGGGTTGCCAATTCATAGTGCGTTTCGGGAATAAATTATAATTTTTCTTGTCTTGTATGTCATCATGTTAACATTACACCTCTGACGATTGAAATTTTCTGGAGTTATTCTAGGTAATAATGAAGAGAATTTCAGTTTCATGCCAAGTTAACATTACACCTATGGCATTTGCATTACCTTTCGTTGTCCTGAAATAGAGTTTAACAAAAAAGACGATGAAGACTAAAATAATATCATTTTCATTCAATATTGTTGGCTTTAATATAAAAGTGAAGACAAGTGAAATGAAAATGATACAAAATTATTCCCTAACGAAAAAGCAATCCAAACCCTAAGCGTCGGGGCCCATCAGCTTAAAAGACTTGAGCTTAGACTTTAAAACCGATATCTTATCCTCACGAGCCTTCTTGACTTCTTCTGTTATCTTGCTCTTGAGTTCATCTTCATTTGGTGCTGCTTCTGCAAGCTCTCACCTAATCTTATCAGCAGCGACAATTTCATCGCAATAGCCTTTGAAAAGCCCGTCACAGTAAGCAGCTAATCCCTTTATAACTTCCATGTCACCCGCTAACTGAGCAATTATCTGAGATGGCTCAACACCGACACGGGTAAGTTCTGTTGCAGTGTCCCGAATACCCACAGCAAAACTGCCCAAGTCTACTTGCACTTGAAGATGTTCTTCACGAAAACGGGCGATACGAGATTCTGTTTCAGACAGACTCTTCTAAAGTGCCTCTTGGTGCTGGGCTTTCAAAGCTTTGGCCTGAGAAAGAGCCTAATCCACTTCTGGACCTATGTCGTCGCGTTGTAGCATCGAAAGGAATTCCAATTCATATTCTAGAATGATGATGCCCTCGCGACAATTCTCGGTCCATAATGCATTCCCCTGGTTCCTAATCTTGGCGAGACATTCCAGCAGATGGGGTTCAAAAACCTTGAAACTCACGTCCCCGAGACTGACGACGTCGATGGTTATTTGCATCCAATGCTCTAATTGTTTGACAAGCTTCCTCAAAGTTTCCGAGCTTGGGGGTGGAGCAGTTGGATAAGTAAAACAATTAGTATAATCAGTGCGAATGGGACGGTCAATAGTTTCAGAGGACGGCCCTTCAGGCATATTTGATGCTGAACCTGGGACGGTCGATCCCTGCCCAGCCGCCGTCACTTCAGGACCGGGAGGAACGGCCTGGAACATAGTATCTTCTTTATTCTCGGGAGATGCAGCACGTGCTGACTTTATAGCATCTCCCATCAACTTGGCCCTTTTGGAAGTCTTAGCTGCAGTAGGATTCCGTTTGCGAATTCTTCTGTCATATTCTCATACCTCCTTTGCAGTGAGGGCCTTCTTCCCGGATGACCTCAAAGAGCGAGGCTCGAGAGTAGGTATCTCCTCCGGGATTTCATCAGTTATCTTTTCCTCAGAAGACCCAGTAGTTGGTGGTTTCTTTGTGGCTTCTTCACCCCCAATCATCCTCCGCTCACACGATAAATAATCCCCAATCCCCAGTAGTCGAGTCCGAGCGGAACCACTTCTAGATTTATAGAACTCCCGAATCTCGTTTATGCAAGATGTGTATACATCGTATTCTGGGATTCGAGAGACTTCATCAAACCAATCCCGGAAGTCCACTATGACGGAACAACTAGGTGGCAAGCTGGGCAGAGTAAATTGTGCATGGGTCCCTCGGGCGAGGAAGAAATACCAAGCACGGGCCCCTTCATATAAATTCCCAATATGAGCTAATCGCGGGTTAGGGTTACCAACATAAAGCTGGTCATACCCGAATTATCGAGCAAAACACGAAGGAATATATGGCTTAACTATGCATCTCTCGCCTAGTTGGAAGACCAGGTAGCCCACTCTGATAGCAAGAATCCATTGAAAAGTCCCCGTGTTTAAAAGGGAGGATCCTTCGAAAACCACATCGCCAAACTTTGGGCCTTCTTCTTCAGCCCCATCGAAGCAAGGGCGGCAGCAAAAGAGATCATAGTTGTTCCCCAAAGATGTTGTCTAACCCGAACTATGTACACAGTAGTCCATGTGGCCGACTCAAGCTCTGGGTGAAAGGGACAGAAGTTTCATTATTATGCACGATCCCCGTCATCAACGATGGACAAAGCAGCACAAACCAAGCCACTAGATAAGTATAGGGCATTGGTACGCGGGGTTGGGGAGTCCTCCAAACTTTCCTCCCGGCAACATTCATCTCCTTGACATCAAGGAGTTCTGAAATCAAATCTTGTAAACCTCTCTGCAAACAGTTTATCATCACAGAAAGAAGATTTAGTGGTCTTCCATGAGCCAAGAGAACGGCTGGGTAGACGACCTCAACCAAGATCGATTCGGTCGGTCTCGACGGTACAACACACCGTTTCAGCCAGAGCATTAAGAAACCAGCAAAGAGTGCCATGTCAGAAATGGGAATGGCGGCTTGATGATAAAAACTCTCAAACTCGCTGCCAGCTTCGAATCCATCTTCTAGACACTAATTCTTATAAGTGGCATTAGGAGCCCTAATGCGGACTTTAATGCTCCTAGCAGAGCTAACAGCAAGACGGGTCATATTCGAATCTTTCTTACCCAAGTTCTAAAATAAATAATCTGCCCAAGCAGTATGCATGAGGCCACCCCACGCATCCCGGCGACCTGAGCACAGATGTGGAAATGACACATTAACTCCCAAAAAGTGTCGTAAATCTCTGGGTGAGCAGTCTTTAGGATGGATAGTTCCTCAGTGGTTGGAACAAATTCTTCATAGGGCATTTGCCCAAAGGATAGTCCTGACACTACATGCATCTCATGGAGAGCAAATCCCAACTCCCCAACGGGCGTGAAGAAGGTGCAACTATCCGGATTATATCTCTCCAACATAGCAAAGAAGGAGGGATAGTTCTGAGTAATCCCACGCCTCGTGGCCTGTACCGGTACTGTCAAACCAGACTGAGTAAGAGGCCCCTCAAGTTCCTCAAGGACAAAGTCCACCATGCGTGTCCACTAGCCATCTTCTCCAGAGAACACCCACCCTGGAGAACGAAAAGCTTGCACGGGAAATTCACCTCGAGCAGCAATAAACTGACGTATGAACACGTTCGCTAGAAGAGGCGCTTCCCGATCAAGTTCATTCTTCTCAAATCTTCCAGGTCTTAGACCCTTGAGTTGCCCGCCAATTTGAACACGAGATGATCGACCTAATCCAAACGATATGTTCTCCTTCTCTTTGACAAGGTCGAAGGCCAAGCCCCTACGACCACCAACGGTCAGAAAGTACGAAAGTGGGTACATCCTCTTCATGCTTGGAAGAAAGAATAAATGATCATCAAGTCTTTGCAGCATACGAGAATCCTCTACATTCATAACTTGGCCATCAGCTAGGATATGGTCCTCGAACAAGAACGAGGGTTTGACAAATTGATCCAGACCCGCGGAAGTTTCCAGATCAACATCAGTGATCAGAGCTCTAAGAGTGGAACAACCAGCAAATCTAATTAAGTGTGTCCGCTCCAAGCTAGGGGAAGTGCATAAGGGGATCTCCCTGCGAAGACCAAAAGCTCTCCCTACTTCGGGATCATCGGTATAGCTGAAGTGCTGCTCCGGCAGAAGCGGCACATTAGGAAAAAGCATTGCGAAACAAGAAACTAAAATTAGTAATAAAAAAGAATTGCTAATGAAAATAATCAGATTGAACACTCTTTAAAATCTGTGTTTCTAAACCTGAACACAGACTTCAAAGCCTGCGTTATTTAATCTGAACGTAGACATCAAAATCTGCGTTATTGATCCTGAACGCAGACCTCAAGGTGCGCGTTATCTGTTTTAAACACAGACATCAAATTCTATGTTATCTATCATAAACACAGACATTAAATTCTGTGTTATTTATCTTAAACGCAGACATCAAAATTCTGTGTTAGTTATCATAAACGCAGACATCAAATTCTGCGTTATTTGTTTTAAACGCAGACTTCAAGATCTGCGTTCTTAAATCTTCAACGCAGACTCCAAATTCTGCGTTAGTTATCTTTAACACAGAATTCAAAAGACGTGTTATGTAAGATTTACGCAGAGTTCAAACTCGTGCTCAGAGTTCATAATTAACGCAAAGTTCCAACTGTGCATTCCGACCAAAACAAGCCGTCTTCCTCGTTGACAAGAACCCATATAGGGTTCTCAGAGAACTTGTCAAAACAAGTTATTGTGGCCGCCACTTACCACATCTGCGAGGTCCAAGCAGTGGCGATGGCAATGTTGAAGCGCTCGTGAGAGCGGCAACGCCGCCGGCGTTCTCGGTCGGTGATGCCTCCAAAGCAGCCTTAGCGGCCTTCTTAGAGCCTGAGCTCATCCTCCTAGGCGCCATGAGTGCAGCTGATCGGAGAAGACGAAGTTCGTCGATGAATTAATTGAAACGAGAGATCTCATTCTCGAAACTAAGCGAGGCAAAAAGAGTCGAATGACTCTTGATGTGACCTTACAGGCCTATTTATAATAGCCGTCAAGCTGTTAAATCGGTTCGGGACTCTAAGAAAGAATCTCAACCAACTCTGAAACGCAATCTTCTGCATTAATTGATAAGATCGGTTAGATCTTAACGCAAAGTTCACTTCTACGTTCAAGTCCCAAACGCTAGGCTTAGACCTGCATTATAAGAGTTCTTAACTCTACGTTTCGAACCTTAAACACAAAGGACACCCTTGCGTTGTGATTATTTAAAACAGAGGACACACCTTTGTATTGGCAAAACATGATACTTATTCCTTAAGTTTATGAACTCTAACATAGCATTGTTATACCTCTGTATTTCCTAACCAGAGTTTAAATCCTCGTCAGGTTAATATTACACCTCAGACGAATATCATCCCCAGAGAGCTTGAATTTAGCTTACATCATTGTAACGATAATTCCTCTGTCAAAATCCACTTATCGATTCTCATCAAGTGAACGATAAGTCCCCAAATCATTCAAATCATGATCAATTTACTAACTCGCCCCAACGGAGTAGTGAATATCCAATTTATCGGCTCTCCTTAATAGAGTGATAAAATTATCAAAATCTTGTTCAAATCACAAGTATCGTAAATCATCACTCCGATGATAAATCACTTAGCAAGTTTCCCCTGCGAGACGCTAAATCTCCTAGATGTGTTCAAATCATGTCAATATTCTTCTTGTCATGTTAATACTATACCTCTGACAAAAATCCACTTATCGACTCTCTCCAATAGAGCGATAAGTCCTCCAA
>BQKN01001105.1:541170-555876 GCA_022839385.1 Asparagus kiusianus
AAAAAAAATCCACTTATCGACTCTCTCCAATAGAGCGATAAGTCCTCAAAATTGTTCCGATCGCAATATTCTTCTTGTCACGTTAATACTACACCTCTGACAAAAATTCACTTATCGACTCTCTCCAATAGAGCCATAAGTCCTCAAAATTGCTCCGATCGTAATATTCTTCTTGTCACGTTAATACTACACCTCTGACAAAAATCCACTTATCGACTCTCTTTAAAAGAGCGATAGGTCCTCAAAGTTACCCTTATCACAATAATTAACTTATCGACTCTCTTTAATAGAGCGATAGGACCACAAACCCGTCAAGTTAACACCACACCTCTGACGACCAAATCAACTTATCGACACTCTTCAATAGAGCGATAGATCAATAAAATACTGTTAGGTTAACATCATACCTCTAACAGTCAAACCCCCCCAATGAACTTATTAATCCTTTTTCAATAAGAATAGCAAGTTTTCATTATAAAACCCCCAACGGATTAAAGATTTTCTGGAATTATCCTAGTGACAGTGAAGAAAATTTCTGAATTTCACTCTAAGTGAAAATTCATGCCAAGTTAACATTACACCTCTGGCGCTTTCAATTTTCTGTCAGTGTTTCGAATAACACCGGAAGAAACAGTGATAAAGTCTACGTATTCAATGTCGTAGCCAGTGATTATCATTAAATTAATAATCTCTGAATCCATACCTTGCATGTATGGGGAATTTTATCCCGAATCCTAAGAAGGGATAAGTCAACGCCTAATACGCGTTGCTGGTTAGTCTTTGACCGTAAAAAGGACAAAAACCCACGTATTCAACATCGTGGCAGGTTGTTATTAATTACGCCGAAATCCATGCCTCACACGCATGGGGTACTTTATCTCGATCCCTAATTAGAGATAAGTCTGCATCTAACACATGCTGCCGGGTAGACTATTCCCGCAATAATGACAAAGCCCACTATTCAATATCGTGGCAGGTTGTTATTAATAATGCCAAAATCCATGCCTCACACGCATGAGGGATTTTTTCTTGATCCCTAATTAGAGATAAGCCTACGCCTAACACGCGTTGCCGGTTAGTCTTTTTTCGTGAAAATGACAAAGTATATGTATTCAAAATTATAGCATCAAGACTAAGAGAGTTCATTCTCTTAGCACAACGTTACATGTGAAACGGATCCAAATAATTCACATGCAAGCCCGATTCAAACGGTAATCGGTAAAGGCACGTCAAATCCGTTGAAGGCTGAGGATTTGCCAAAAATCCTAAGTCAGCGCCTAACACGCGTTGCCGGATAGTCTATTCCCGTGAGAAAGACAAAATCTACGTATTCAATATCGTAGCACTAAAAGAGTTAACTCTTTTAGCACAACATTACATGCAGAACGGGTCTAAACAATCTGCATGCTAGCCCGACTCAAACGGTAGTCGGTAAAGGCTTATCAAATCCGTTGATGGCTGAGGGTTTGCCAAAAATCCTATGCATGTTTACAGGCCCAGCTTAATTGGTGTGAGCCGAGACTTGAAACAGATGAGCTAAAGACAAGTCTCAAAGACTTAGTCAAAGTTGCATGAAAGCCACCTCCGCACTTCAAGTCAAAACACCAAGGTCAGATCCGCGTTTCAAGTTCGAAACGCAGGGGTCCACCCCCGTATTCCAGAAGCAGGATTATGGTGCATACCTTCACACAGGTCCTGCGTGGCAAAACCCTTCAACCAAGATGCCTTCAAAGCGAGTGCAGAGAACAAATCCTTTACGACAAGGAATCAACAGCTCCAAGATCAGAGTTGAGATCCAAAGTATTCCGAAAATTCGTCCCAGTCAACCGCGAACTTTCGAAAACTTTGGAGGGGGTTCTGTAGGCTGTCTAGAAATCACAATAGATAGTTGATCCCCCACCAAACACCAATGACGGAAGTTACAATTTGATGACTTCCAGAAGGCTACAATTTGAAGACTTTTACGTAGAAGGTTACAATCTGACGACCTTCACAACAACTAATGAAAGCTCTAATCAACAGCCTTCACAATCAACATCGGGAGTTTCAAATTGATGACTGTCAAATTATCAAGAGTTAAATATAAGGATTACAATCTAACGATCCTCACAAAAGTTCAAAAAAAAAGAGATTATAATTGACAATCTCTTCAACGCGTATGTCGCGTTTGACCATTTCAAATTCTTAAAACGGTCCTCCACTTAATGAGGCAATTAAGCCCTCATTATGGAGCTAATTAAGGGGGTAGTTATACCCCTTAAACCCCTATAAATAGGGGGTTTTCACAGCAAAATAGGGCTGGTGGTAGAGGGCTGGACGAAATAAAAGAAAGAGAGAACAAGAGAGGAGGTAAAAAGTCACTTTCACGCAGTTGTGATCGGCATGACGATCGGACCCTCATCCGTGGTCCGATCGATGTGAAATTTGGAGAGTAGTTACTATACTTATTGTTCCTAATTCTGAACAGTGGAAATTGCTTTCTATCGGTTAGATTTGGAGATATGAAGGTCTTACCAAAGCTGATCGCTCCAGAAGTGCAGAAAAAAGTCACTTTCGCGCAGTTGTGATCGGCATGACGATCAGACCCTCATCCGTGGTCCGATCGATGTGAAATTTGGAAGGTAGCTACTACACTCGTCATTCCTAATTCTGAATGGTGAAGATTGCTTTCTATCAATTAGATTTGGAGATATGAAGGTTTTACCGAAGCTGATCGTTCCAGGAGCGCAGAGAAAAGTTACTTTTGCATGGCAGTAATCGGCGTGATGATCGGACCCTCATCTGTTGTCCGATCGAAGTGAAACTTGGAGGATAGCTACTACACTCATCATTCCTAATTCTAAACGGTGGATCTTAGTTTCTATCGGTTGGATTTGAAGATATAGAGGTTTGACCGAACCTATAGAGGACTGGCGGAGCTTTTTTGAGATTGGCCAAAGAGAGAAAGAGATCAACTACTCTTTTGAAATGATTAAACTTTCTTTATTATCATCAACTCTTTTTAGAGTTCCCCTAACTCGATCAGAGTTTAAAAACTTACTTACCAAGTTCTTTTCAACTCTTCCAAAGAGTTTCTTAACTCGGCTAGAGTTTCAAACTTGTTCAAACAAGTTCTCTTCAACATCCTACGGGGCTAGAAGGGTTGACGTGTGCTGGTATCAAAACCACTTAAGGTTAGCAAATCTCAGCAGCTTAACCGCACGGAGGAGTAGTTAGCACATCAAATCTAAGGGAATCTTTTCATCAACGGCAAATCAACTTGGCTATTAACTGAATCATCGGTTCTAACAACTCTGTTACAGAGTTTTCAACTTGCTCTGAGTTCTAAAAACTCGTTAAGAGTTCGTAGTTAACTTGCAATACAAGTTAATCACATCAATTAATTATTCGGTTTTCAACTACTCTTCTCAGAGTTCCAAACTCGTTCTGAGTTCTTTACACTCGTTAAGAGTTCTAAACCGAATTCATCAAACAAGTCAATTATTCCAGTGAGATAGTATGGTCGGATCGTCAACGGAGAGAAATTTCGACGCGAGCATTCGAAGGAGGCACTCCATCGCTACCAAGAAGAACCCAGTTTTAAACAAAGGGGAGAATCAAATTCATTCTCCTCTCTTTTGTAATCGGAATCCAAATTATAATCGATTTTGAGAGAATACAAGTCAAATTTTCTTTCATTGTCTTTTTACATCAAATTTCCAACAAACAGGTAGAAGAAAGGTTGTTCTATTTCATTGTAAATGGTGGGATGTGCACAACAAAGGAAAAGGGACCACTTTGAAAGAAGACAAATATGGATTTATCAGTATTAACTGTCGACACTTGCTAAAGATGAATGACCACTTTATACTTGCTGGCCAAGCATCACAAGTTTTTTATGTTGAGGATATTGCCATTGAAGGTTGGCATGTAGTTCTTAAAGCACAACCCCGTGATTCCTATGATATGCCACTAGATACAGATGATTGTGAGATAACAGACGATGGAGTTGAAGCTTATTTACAAGATGAATCATTTGATGCTCAGGCTATTGCATCAACATCATTGGAAGATGATTATATCAATTTGAGAAGGAGTGATATTGATCCAATTATTGTAGATTCGGTCTCAACTTCAAAAAAGAGGAAAAAGACTCAAGCAGAGAATTAGAACGCTTTAATTAAAGAATAGAACACAAATGATATTGTGTTATTGAGATAAATTTTAAGCTGTATCTTACTATAACTATTCCTTGTTTAGACATATGATGTTCTTTTCTTCATATTTTGGATGTGGCTTTGACATTGCAGCAAGTGCTTTTACATTAGTATATTATGTATTTATTATTATGCTTGTCCTTGGGGATTTCTTTTTCTTTTATTCATTTCTCTTTTGACATTTGTTGTATACATAGTGTATGATATTTAAATTCCTATTCATAGCAGAAAAATGAAAACTCAAGAAGCCACTTCCAAAAGCAAAAGGGCACAATTTCTAGCACCCAGGTCATTAATTAGGAAGCGACTTCAAGCACTTGCAGAAAATTCATTAAGAAGGGAACAACTCTGTACTTGTCATGACAAGAACTTGAATATTCAAAATCCAATACAAGATCAAAATATGGGTACAAATTTTAGTGCTGATTCAGAAAACTTTGAAGGGGAGAATTTTGCACAAAATCGCAGGAGAAGTACAAATACTAACAATGAAGAGAATAATGATTCTGCAGGTTGATGAGACTTAAAATTTATTATTATTTCTTTTTTATCTTTCAATTTCTTTTTTATGATTGGATTAATAATTGTCCATTTTTTTGCAGAATCAAATAATCATCAAGTGTAAAGTGATGATGTAATACTAAATGAATCTCGACAAGAAGGTATATTCTTTATTAATTACAAGAAGTAATATTTTTATCAATTTCTTTTTACCTATATCTTGTTTCTAACATATGATATGATGTATGCAGGTGATAATTCTCATAAGAAGAAAAATCCACCTCGTGGTAATAATAAGTTTCTAAAGTTGAATAATTTGTCATATGGGGAGAAAAAGATCATTACTTTTTATCAGAATAGAGCTATTGAGCCAGAATTTTCACGATATCTTGGAATTATTATTCGTGATAGAAATATTTGCCCAGTAGCTGTTGAGAATTAGGCCAAAATACCACAACAAAATAAAGATCATATGTGGGCATCCATTAAGGTACATTGAAAATTAATTTTTTACAATTGGTTTTTAATTCTTATAAATAAATTTTGATTCAAAGTTGATATAGGATAAATTTGATGCTGAGGACATGGAGCAAAAGAGAGTGTTAGCAATGAGACACTTACGCGATTTGTGGAATAAGTGGAGTTGTGACATGCACAGGAAATATGTGAAAGAAAATTCATTACAAGTTGCACTTAGAAATAAACCTACAGAAGTGAGTGTTAATGACTGGGATTGGCTAGTTAAGGAACATTATTTTTCTTCAAAATTTTAGGTATTAATCTCCTAATTTTATTAATTTTGTTCCATGTATATTGTTGGATTGTTGAAATTATCTTTTAATCTTGATGTATAGAAAGCAAGCCAACAAAATACACTTAACAGAGGCAAAAGAAAGATGCTCCACCACACTGGCAGCAAACCCTTTAGACAAATTACGTGGGAATTGGTATACATTCAAAACTAATTTCCTATTTATTTATAACTACTTTGTTTTTTAGTTTGATGTTGTACTCATTTTTATTTAATATTTGAATAAGGGTGGCAAGTCAGGAAATCCACCTGATGTGGCAAAAATGTTTCATGAAACTCGAAAGAAAGCTAATGAAACACTAGAAAATGGGGATCAAGATAAATATGCAAGTAGAATATGTGTTTAAGTTTGATAATGATGCATTATATAGTACTAACATATGAATTTAATTTTTATAGGATGAAATTGTTCAAGTCAAACAAGCAAACCCTTCACTTTCTGACATTGAGATAGTTGAAAAAAATCTGGGGGAAGCAATCTCATGATCACATTACTGTATTTGGTGGTGGGACTACTTTGAAAGATTTGAGAGGACCGCTCCCTAGTCGATTTGATCTGGAAGCACGGGTTATAGAAGAAAAGAGAAAGAACCAGATGCTTCAACAACGCTTATATGAGCAGGAGCAACAACAACAAAGGATGTCTGAGTTGGAGTCACAAGTGAAAGCTATGCAAGAACTTTTTTTTAGGCAATCACCTTCATTGACTCCTCAAACTCGAGAACGTGTGCAGGACTAGGTAATTATTTTTTATAAAATCTCTTATATACTTTTATGATTGACTACTTGCACTAAAAATATGATTTTTACTTAATAAGATAATATTTGCTTAATTGATATTTCTTAATTATGTGATTTTTTTTAAATTTTTTAGGCTATCCATGCAAGATTAGTAGGGAGTAGCTCAAGTCTTCTTTTGACGATGATTAGAGGTGTCAGAGATGTGTCTTCTCCAAACTTTTATTTTAATTTATTTTAGATAGTTTCATGTATTTTTCTTTGGAACAATTAGGATATTAACTCTTATTATTAGTATTGAATAATTTGAGGATGGTGGAATTTTATTTATTGATGTTATTAATGAATGGAATTTTTATTTTACCTCTTATTCATTATTGGGTATTTTTAATATGTTTTTGTTGTGAATCTTAGTGTCTGGTTGAGAATAATATGATAGTTGCCTATGAATGGAAAATTTATTATTAATGTATATTAGAAATTTGCTGTCTACAATGACGATTTTATAAATCGTATTTTGTTCATCAACGAAGGGAAAGCACCGTCGTTGATGGGTTACTAATTACCCATCATGTGGACTTTTACGACGGTATCCAATCGTCATTAATTAGTCTTCAACGACGGGAAAATATCCTCGTAACTAATGGTAACGACGAGAAAATATCCCGTCACTGATGGTAACAATGGGAAAATATCCCCGTTACTGACGGTAACGACGGTGATAATTACCATCGTAAATATTAATGACGGTAATATGTTCCATCGTTATAGACTCTATAACGACGGGTAGTATATCCCTTCGTGACCCTTTAGCGAAGAGGGCTTCAATGACGGGTGTGTTTTCGGAGAAAGTTGCCTTCATTGTCGAATTCATTATAATATGGATTTCTTACAAAGAATTCAAAATATTCAATAAAAAGAATGAAACAAATGAAAGATTACAACTTTTCGAAATTAACGCAAGATCCGTTCGTCGTTTCTTGCTTGTGTGGGTCTTTAGCCGGTGACGGGGACGTCGATATCCGTGGACTACCTGACAATAAGATCAGATCCGGAACTCCGTGGATCCGCGAAGGAATCTAGAAGCAGAAGCGCTTATCTCGGCAACAGCGAAATAATTGCTCTTCTTAGGATTACCGTAACGGGATAATCCTAAGGAACGGATGCGGGTGATGCAGATTTGAAGAATCTCTCTCTTGCGTTGAAGAACTCGATCACTCTTCGGTCTGGCAGGGCTTCGCCAATTCTCCAAAATTCTAGATCTGAAAAAATGAGGACCTGGGGCTGTATTTATAGGCACAAAGGGGTTCCGGGCGGTTAAAACCGTGTACGGAGCATTTCCGGGGCTGGAGACACCCCAGGGTGTCTCAACTTGGGCCGAGACACCCTTGGGTGTCTCGGCTTGGGCCGAGACACTCTAGGGTGTCTCGGCTCAAGCCGAGACACCTTTGGGTGTCTCGGCCTTGGCCGAGACACCTTGGGGTGTCTCGTTCGTACCAAGACACCTCGGGGTGTCTCAACTCAGGCTGAGACACTCCGTTTTGTACGTTTGTCCGTTTCCTCCGTAACTCCTTCATCCGAACTCGGATTTGAGTGATCCAAAGTGCATTGGAAAGCCGACGAGGAGTTCTATAAGCTCTAATGATTAGATCATCTGTGGAATAAATGAGACACGAAGGGTTTCGCTGTTTATGAACAACACGGGGTTCCCGATTAGTTCGTATCTTCGTCATTCTGAAATTCCGTAGTTCGTCGATTCACTTCAAGCGTCCATCGACATCAATCAAGCTTCTGTGAACCAGATAGTGACGTTCATCATCTTTTCTTGATGCTGAGCTGTTCGTGGAGACCTATAGGCAATTTTTAATGTCTACAGATACCCCCTCCAAAGCGTTCCAGACTCGTTTCTTTTATAGAAGAGGCTGGAATACTTTGGATATGATTGGTCCAGCCTTTGATCGGTATAAAGGACTTGTAGTTAGCTTCAATTCTTGACTCCTTTGATTTTCAATCTATTCGATGCTTTGACGAATAGCTGAAGTTCTTTCGGTGCTGCGTTTATCGCCTGGCCATCGTCGAAGTCTCAAATCTAAAACTGATGAGTTGAATTTGGCTCGCGTCGTCAAGTTGACTTTGAACTGACTATCTCCGTCATGTTATATTGACTCGCGTTGACTTTTTGATCGCAACGCGTTGACTGGCGTTGACCTAGGGTTACGCGTTGACCAGCGTTAACCTTAGGGTTTTGAACGTCGTACGTTGACTTTTCGATCGCAACGCGTTGACTGGCGTTGACCTAGGGTTACGCGTTGATCGGCGTTAACCTTAGGGTTTTGAACGTCGTACGTTGACTTTTCGATCGCAACGCGTTGACTGGCATTGACCTAGGGTTACGCGTTAACTAGCGTTGACCTTAGGGTTTTGAACGTCGTACGTTGACTTTTTGATCACAATGCGTTTACCGGCGTTGACCTAGGGTTACGTGTTGATCGGCGTTGACCTTAGGGTTTTGAACGTCGTTCGTTGACTTTTGATCATAACGCGTTGACTAGCGTTGACCTAGGGTTACGGATCGCCTGACGTTGACACAGTTTATACTCGTACGTCTACTAAAGTATACACAGTTTAAGCTCTTAAGGTATTGGAGCATAGCGGTCTTAAATGTCGGGGCTGCAGGACCAACTGTTAAAGCTGATTCATCTGCATATGTGGATCTTATCTTAATGTTATTGGATACTCGAGTCACGAGCCAACTAACGGAGTTGATGCGTCAATGACTCGTATTTATAGAATTTTTGGAAAATTCTCAGCCATCAGCGGGTTTGATGAGCCTTTACCGACTACCGTTTGAGTCGGGCTAGCACGCGGATTGTTTAAGTCCGTTCCGCATGTGACGTTAAGCTAAAAGAGTTAACCCTTTTAGTGCTACGATATTGAATATGTAGACTTCGTCTTTCTCCTGTGAAAAGACTAAACAGCGACGTGTATTAGACGTTGACTTAGGATTTTTGGCAAATCCTCAGCCTTTAACGGATTTGACGTGCTCTTACCGATTACCGTTTGAATCGGGCTTACATGCGGATTGTTTTAAGTCCGTTCCGTATGTGACGTTGTGCTAAAGGAATAAACCCCCTTAGACTTGATGCTACGACTTCGAATACGTAGACTTCGCTATTGTTATGGGAATAGGCTACCCGGCAACGTGTGTTAGACGCTGACGTATCCCTACTTAGGCTTCAGGATAAAAGTCCCCAGACTGGAATTCTGGTGTCTTCTTCAATCGGTGAAAGACTAAACCGGCAACGCGTCTTAGGCGTTGACTGATCCTTGCTTAGGATTCAGGATAAAATTCCCCGTGCGTGTGAAGCATGGATTTTGGTGTTATGAATAACAACCTGCCACAATATCGAATATGTAGGCTTTTGTCCTTTTTACGGTTAAGTGCTAACCGGCAATGCGTGTTAGGCATTGACTTATCCCTACTTAGGCTTCGGGATAAAATTTCTCAGACTAGAATTCTGGTGTCTTTTTTAATCGGTGAAAGACTAAACCAGCAACGCGTGTTAGGCGTTGACTTATCCCTACTCAGGATTCGGGATAAAATTCCCCGTACCTGTAAGACACGGATTTTGGGAGTTAAAAAAAAAGTGGTGTCTTCTCTTGGGGCAAAGACGAACCCGAAATGGAAGAGGAAGAATTTTATATTCTATCTCCCAACACTAAAGATGAAGAATTTTATATTCTATCTCTAGCTGGAAAGGAGACTCGAGGTGGGATCTCCACCTCCAGAATCCGGAAAGGTGAAACTAAGAGTGGGATCTCTACTCCGAGAATCGAAAAGATTCGGATAACCCTAACTGTCGGAAGGTTTGATTACCGAACTAAAGATGAATTTCTCATTTATCGAGAGTGAATTGTGGTTTTGGTCCTAACTGTAGGAAGGTTTGACCAAGCAGGAGTTTGAGATGACCCTAACTGTAGGAAGGTTTGATCACTCGATTTGAAAATAGACCTCTCGTTCATTAGAGAAATCGAGAGATAATTTTGGTTTTGGCCCTAACTGTAGGAAGGTTTGACCGAGTGGGATGTTTGAGACGATCCTAACTGTAAGAAGGTTTGATCGCTAGATTTGTGGATCTCTCGTTCATTGGAGGAATCGAGAGGAGATTTTGGCTATGGTCCTAACTGTAAGAAGGTTTGACCAGGTAAACAATAGGAGTGGGAGTACAAATCATAGTAGGAGTGTTGACTTGTACAAATCACTCAGTAGGGGTTCTTAGTGTCAAGTGATAAGGACTTAACAAGAAGGGGTTTGACAATTCGTCAAAGATTGATAGATCAAAATTCCAACCATTATGTCCAGAATTTAATAATAGGAATATTGAGTGCACAAACACATAGAAGTTTGAGTGGATTCAACCGAAAGGAATTTTGGTGGTCCCACCGTCAATTAGTCTGATCGGTGGGGGATTTTGTGGTGGAAGACTATGAGTCGTCAAACACCTATGAGAGTTTTGTGAAGGATGATTGATCCAACGAAGTGATCGAATCTTGTCTCAGCAAAAGAGTGTTTGGAAATTATGGTGGGTTTAGTGTTTATCACTTTATTTGTAATGATCGGGTTATCCCTAAGAAAATTACATGTAAAAATTCTTCCGGGAACTTCCCGTTACATGAATCATCCACCCCCAGCTTTCTTCGCAAAACTGGGTCTAACTTCATAGTGAGTTACATGACCAGATTATCCTTAAGAATATTACATGTAAAAAAATTCTCCAAGAACTTCCCGTCAAGTGTGGGAAACAGTTTAGACTCATATACCTATTGGAGTATCAGGGAGCAGTTTAACCTCATATACCGGTTGGAGGAGCTAAAGGCTAGCGGAGCTTCTTCTTTCGTGTCCTCTCAGTTGGAGCATAGGTTGTCACAATGGCGTGATATGAGATCTTCCATCGGCAATGAACTTCAGTCACATGAGAGTTCTATTATGCAGTTGATGGCTACTCTTGCGAGAAAGGATACGGATAGAGCCGAGTTACTCAGTTCTTTGGATTCCAACCGTCAGGAAGTGGATAGGTTGAAGAAGGCCTTGAAGCATGCCGAGGAGTCCAGTGCTATCATTGCAGAAGAGCTGGCTGGATTAGAGAGCTCTCGTGGACAGACACTTGAGAGGCTAGGATCTACACAGGAGAGATTAATGAAGCTGAAGAATGAAGCCATGAAGGTCTTGAGCAGTTCTGAAGAATCTGTCCGAGCTGATCTACAAGCAGAACTTGAGCAGAGTTATACAGATAGGCTTTCTAAGATAGAATCTCATGTTCTTAACACCGACTGCCTTCGGGCTGATGATCTTTTTATTGTATGCTTTGACTTAATCTATTAATAGAGACCCAGCATTTGATTTCATTATGATATTTCTTTATTGATTGTGAACCCAGTGGACATAATGCTTACAGGATTTTTGGCAAACCCTCAGCCATCAACGGGTTTGATATGCCTTTACCGATTACCGTTTGAATCGGGCTAGTATGTGAATTTTAAAATCCGTCTCACATGTAACGTTATGCTAAGAGTATTAATTCTCTTAGACTTGACGCTATGATTTTGAATACATAGACTTTACCATTTCTTATGGGAAAAGGTACCCAGCAACACGTGTTAGGCGATGACTTATCCCTCCTTAGGTTTCAGGATAAAATTCCCCAGACTTAGACTCTGGTGTCTTTTTCAATCGGCGAAAGACTAAACCGGCGATGTGTGTTAGACATAGACTTTAGGATTTTTGGCAAACCCCCAGCCTTCAACGGGTTTGATGTGCCTTTACCGATTACCGTTTGAATCGGGCTAGCATGTGAATTATTAAAACCCGTTTCACATGTAACGTTGCGCTAAAAGAATTACTTCTCTTAGACTTAGTGATATGATTTTGAATACATAGACTTTACCATTTCTTATGGGAAAAGGTACCCAGCAACGCGTGTTAGGCGATGACTTATCCCTTCTTAGGATTCAGGATAAATTTCCCCAGACTTAAACTCGGGTGTCTTTTTCATTCGGTGAAAGACTAAACCGACAACGCGTGTTAGGCATAGGCTTATCTCTACTTAGGAGTCGAGATAAAGTTCCCCGTGCATAGAATGTACGGATTTAGGGTTGAGAATTGTGTCTTTTCTCAGGGTAACGACGAACCCAAATATGAAAGAGGAAGAATTTTATATTCTATCTTTCAACACTGAAGGGGAAGAATTTTATATTCTATCTCCAGTTGGAAATGAAACTCAAGGTGGGATCTCCACCCCAAAAATCCAAAAAGATGAAACTAAGAGTGGGATCTCCACTCCGAGAATCGGAAAAAATCAAGTAACCCTAACTTTTATAGGATTGGTTGCTTGATCCAAAAAGAGTTCCTCATTTATTGAGGGGAAATTCCAATTTCGACCCTAACTTTTATAGGTTTGGCTAAAAAAAGAAAAGATGAAGGTCTTTCGTTTATCGAAAGGGATGACTTGATCTTAGTCCTAACTATCTGCAGGTTTGACTAAGTGAGGTCGGAGATAATCCTAACTTTTATAGGTTTGATTGTCCGAATTAAAAGTGGACCTCTCGTTCATGGAAGGAATCGAGAGGAGAATTTGGCTTTGGCCCTAACTTTTATAGGTTTGACCTGAAAGCAAAGAGAGCGGAATACGTGTAGCAGTAGAAATATTGGTTTGTATTGGCCACTCGATGAAGGATTTTGATGTTAAGTGATTAGGACTCAACACGTCAAGATTTGAAAATTGCCATGAATTGGCGGATTGAAATTTTAGTGTACCCACCGTCAGTTGATTTGATTAGTGGGGGATTTTGTGAGGAGTGTTAATCTGTCAAAAGATTGAATCTCGTCTCACCAAGTAACTCACAATATTTAGAGCTTTAAATGTGAACTTCTTATTTATCACATTTACAGTGATTGGGTTATCCCTAAGAATACCACATGTGGTATTCTTCCGGAAACTTCCCGATACATTGGTCATCCTGAAGGTACTAAGGATAGTATTTTTTTAGGAACTTACCATTTATTGGCATCATAAGCCGGTCACCGTCCTTGGTGACTAGGCGATATGCACCATTTGAGTAGACTGTCTCTACTATAAATGGTCCCTCCCATTTGGGTTTAAATTTACCCTTCTTCTTGGAGTTAAGGATCATAGGCCGTCTTTCAGTTAAGACCAAATCTCCTTCTTTAAAACTCCGTTGTCGGACCTTTTTGTCAAAAGCTCGAGAAATTCTGGCTTGGTAAAACTCAATATGTTATTGAGCTTCTAGGCGCTTTTCATCGAGCATCTCGAGTTCTTTGAGACTTTTCTGATGTTGTTCTTCAGTCGTCATCTGGGTTGCAAGAGCGATCCGAAGAGATGGAATTTGTATTTCCAATGGGAGGACAGCTTCACATCCGTACACCAAAGAATATGGGGTCGCTCCGGTCGGTGTGTGCACCGTGGTACGATAGGCCCATAGAGCTGCACCAAGCTTGTCATCCCAATCTCGTTTATTAGTTTTCACGAGTTTTGTCAAAAGCTTTATGATTGTCTTATTGAAAGCCTCAGCCAAACCATTTGCTGTGGGATTGTAAGCCGTCGATGAGACGTCTTGAATTTTGAATTTCTCGCAAAACCTGATGAAGGCATTGCTGACAAACTGAGGACCGTTGTCGTGTATGATTCGTCTTGGAACACCATGCTGGTAGATAATATGGTGTTTAATGAATGCGATGACGTTACTGGTCTTAACTTCTCTGAGCGGGATTGCTTCAGCCCATTTGGAGAAGTAGTCAGTAATTGCCAGGATGAATCGATCACCTTTGACTGACGGGGGATTTATAGGACCAACAATATCCATTCCCCAGGTTTCAAATGGCCATGACGTAACTGAAGGATGCAGATGCTCCGGAGGTTGGTGCATATAATTCGTGTGTACTTGACATGCATGACACTTTCGAGCATACGCGACTGCGTCACTCATCATAAGAGGCCAAAAATATCACATTCTTCTGATGCAGTCATAAAGCTTGGGGCCGGATTGGTGTACACCACAAACCCCTTCGTGTGCTTCCTTAAGGACTTTTACAACTTCTTTAGTCGATAAGCAACGTAACAGTAAACCATCATACCCCCTGCGGTATAGCGTTCGACTCTCTGTATTATAGTAGAACCTCGATGCTCTTTGTCAAATTGAATCCCTCTCCTTCACATATTCTGGTAAGATTCCTTGCAAGACGTAGTCGATGATAGGAAAACGCCAATCTTGGGGTTCGAACTCGACTTGCGTTGCGTATACCTCTTGAAACTCTTCTTCTTTGTCATCTTCATCGTAGAGTGGCACTAAGAGCTGGTGAGTTCTTACCGTAACAAACTGTTCTATTCCGAGAGGCTGTAGGATCGCTGCAATGGCACTCAAACACTAGAAGGGGGGTTGAAT
>BQKN01001105.1:560876-611422 GCA_022839385.1 Asparagus kiusianus
ATCTTGAATCTGCAGTAAAATATGTTAGATAGACAATGATTTGTTATCATCAAAATACAAGAGATATTGTAACATCAACCATGTTCCCAACAGAGGCTGTGCCAGAGATACGGCTAATGCTGCTAATGCATCTGTGTAGGTGTTCTGTAACCGCGGAACGTGTTCGATGAAGAATCCTTCAAATGACTTTGCTATTTCCACTGCTATTTTATGATATGGTATTAAATCCTGACTTCGGACTTCATACTCCCCTTGGACTTGCTTAGCTATCAGTTGAGAATCACCGAAAGCTTCAAGATACTCAACCCCTAGTTCTTTAGCGAAATTGAGTCCTAAAAGTAGCGCGTTATATTCGGCTACATTATTTGAACATGGCTCGGTGAACGAGTAGGCTCGTGGCATCACGTGTTTTCCTGGGGAAACTAAGACGACTCTAACTCCGGAGAAAACCTTAGAACATCCAGGAGCATTTGCTATATTAGTTGCCCGAAAAGCACCATCGAAATACAAACGCCACACCTGTTGATGGGAAGTTACGTTGACTTCGTGGGTTTCATCTGGTAAATCATTATATACCTCGGCAGTATCCGTAGTTGGATTAGCTGTCAGAAGGTCACAGATGGCCTGTCCTTTTACTGACTTCTGTTGTTTAAAATGTAAGTCATATTGGGACAAGAGCAAGGCCTATTTTGCTAACTGCCAATTCATGAAAGCTGGCTGTGTCATGAATACTCGGACTGGGTTAACTTTGGAGATAACATAAATGGTCTGTCCAACCAGGTAATGCCGCATCTTCTGAATTGCGAATACCAAGGCGAGACATTCTCTTTCAATCATGGGATATCGGGACTCGGTACCTACCAAAGTCCGACTAAGATAATAGACTGCCTGTTCATGACCGTTATCGTCATCTTGTGCAAGCAGTGCACTTAATGAGTGGCTCGTCGCCTTGACATAAATCAAGAACGGTTTGCCCGATTTCTATGCAACGAGTACAAGAGGTTTTGAGAGATATTCTTTAATACTCTCGAATGGTTTTTGACAAGCGTCGTCCCATACGAACGACACACCCTTCTTTGTGAGTTTGGAGAATGGTTAACATTTTCCTGAGAGGTTCGAGATGAACCGACGGATATAAGCTAACCGTCCTTGTAATCCTCTAAGCTCTTTAAGGTTTCTCGGAGGTTTTAACTCATTAATCGCCTTTACTTTATCAGGGTCGATGTGAATACCTTTGGTGGTGACGACGAATCTAAGGAATTTACCACTGGACATTCCGAGGAAAGACTTAGTAGGATTCATTTTCAATTGATGAGTCCGCATCAGGTCGAACATGGTCTTAAAGTCTTTAATGTGGTCGTTCTTGTCACGACTCTTCACAACCAGATCATCTACGTAGCATTCGACAGTCTTTCGGAGATGCTCCTAAAAAATCTTCGACATGGCTCTCTGATATGTGGCACCTGCGTTCTTTAAGCCGAAGGGCATAACCGTGTAGCAGAAAACACCGAGGGGTGTTCTAAACGCGGTATGCTTTTTATCATCTGGATGCATCTTTATTTGGTTATAACCAGAAAAACCATCCATGAAAGACATCTTCTCGAACCCACACGTATTGTCGATGATGACATCTGTGATGGGAAGGGAGAAATCATCTTTTGGGCAGGCAGCGTTGAGGTCTCTAAAGTCAATACAAACCCTAATTTTTCTGTTCTTCTTAAGGACCGGGACAATATTGGCAAGCCACTCGGGATGTTGCTCTTCCCTAATGAAGCCCGAATCAATAAGCTTTTTAACTTCGGCCTCGATTGCCTCCATCATCTGCGAACGAACCCGTCTTTGTTGTTGTTTGATAGGTTTGACATCCGACTTAATATTGAGACAATGCACTGCTACGTTCGGATCGAGTCCTGGCATGTCTTCATAGTTCCAGGCGAACACATCAATGTATTCCCTGATAAGAGAGATTAACTCTTCTTTCTCTTTCGGCGGGAGGCTATCGCTAATGAATATTAGTTTCGGATTATCCTCGTTACCCATATTCACTTGGACCACTTGATCTTCGGTAGGAGGTTCTCTTTGTTCAAACCTATTGCCGTATTGCATGTTTAGGTGATGAACCCAAGGATCTTCCCAAGTTAGCATTTGATCGTCTTCCTCTATTGTCACAGGGTCGACTGTAGCCATATTCGACATTAGCTTTTTGAACACTTCCCCAAGACTAGCATCGGAATCCCAAGTTGAAGAATCAGAAGAATACCCGTTTTTAGCTTTGTTAGCAATTTGATCGATAACTTGCCAGCAACATTCGTCATCAGATGAGGAGACATAGCCTAAGCCTCTTCTGTGACGATAATAATCGTCGGGTTTTCCTTTTGGTACATAGGCCATTCGAGGCGGAACTCGCGGACCTCGACCAAAGCAAAGACCTTCTCCGAGCGTGAAGTCATATTCATACTTCTCCATGAGATCACACGCTTTTGCATTATATCTAAATAGATGAGGGGCATGTTTATCATTATCTTCTTCTTCTTCCAAGAAGTGGTCTGGTATTGGAGATTCTCTTCCTTTACCATAGATAACCTCTTTTCCACCCCCTGTCCTTTTAGGAATAACAAGCATCGTTCCGACTGGATCTTGTACCTGCTTTTTTGTCATACAAAATGATTGAAGCGGCATATACAAATCAGGGTTATCATACAGCCTTTCTGTTATACTATCAAGACACAACGAGTACTCTAAATCATCATTTATTGCAATATCTTCGGCAAGTTGCCAATTATAACTACTTTCCAATGATTCTTCATCGTTAAGATTGATTACAATGGGTACAATATCATTGAGCACAAAACCGCCATCATAATCAAACTCAGCTTCGGTATCAGCTTCATCTCCGCTGTCCGTTCCTTGGGCCGATGGTTCAGTATCGGATTCGTCACCGTATAGAAGAGAATCGGTAAAATAGTTCTCCAATCCCTTAAACAGTTGCTTATCCGCGACCACCGTCTTGACTTTATTATTTGTGTCCACGTATTTGAGACACTGATGAAGAGTTGACGGGACTATAAGATTACCGTGGATCCAGGGTCGACCCAGCAGTAAGTTATAAGAAGTTTCCGCGTCAATTACGTAGCACGTGACTTCTGACTTTAAGTCCCCGATCTAGAACTTTATTCGAATCTTTCCTAAGGGTCTGGACCCACTGGTATTGAATCCATAGATCATAGTGCCGGTGGAGGCTAGCTTACTAACCGGTATTTCGAGATTATGCATCAATCGGAATGGCATGATACCGACAGCGGAACCCGGATCGACTTGGATCCGGTTGACCACGCTGGAGCCAATATGCCCGGTGAAATACAAAGGCCGATCATGCTTTGAGTTCTTCGTCTGCATGTCTTCTTTGGTGAAGGAAATGTAGGGAAAATGATGCGTCGCGAGATTGCAATGTTGAACTGACGGTTCCGGTTCTTCAGGCGACGGTTTGATTCGAGTCAAGAAAGCTTCAGAGTCGTTCAAGGCTTCTTGTAATGCCTCCCTTGTGTCTTTTGACAGATGCAACAGCTCATACAGGGTTATCCTAGCCGGTATATTAGCTAACTGCACCATAATATCGAAACAGGGCGGAGAACTTGAATTTCCCGGTTTGTCTCTCCCAATCGGATGATTGAATCGAGACTGCTTCGGGTTTTGGATTTCCTGGCGTAGAGGCTCTTTCCCTCTCTCCTTTTGTTGGGCTTTCTCCACCATTGGGAGTCGCGACCACCCCTATTTCCGCCAATGTCTTAGAGGGAATAGCTTTAGTCACCCCTTGTTCAGCTAACTGCTCGGAGGCATCCGGATATTTGAAGTGGTATTTATTCCCGCTCCTAGTGGTAAAGGCTTCTTGTTCATCTTCAGAGAGCGGGAAAGCGGGAATACTTTCGTCGTCTCCTTCTGGAATGGCTGCGGCTCCATAACAAGATTTACCTTTTCCTTTTGACTTTTTCTTGGAAGAGGATCCAGTCCATTGTTCATCTCTAATTAGATCGGGGTGAACCCAAAGAATCTCGCCATTTGGAGCTGTGTGTGGCACAAGTCCTTTCTAGCGTTGCTTGTGAGGATAGTCGTTCACTGTCTTTACCGCCGCATTTATCACTGGCTCAGGCTGAAACCAATTCAAGGGCACGGATCCAAAACTGATCGACACTGCATTCGCGCCTACCTTCTTCTCCTTAGGTTGCTTCATAGTGATGACTCCAACATCTATTAAAGCCTGGATTTTGTCCTTGAGGGCATAACATGCCTTGGTAGGATGATGCACCGCTCAATGGAATGCGCAGTATTTTGGATCATTAATTCTTTTAGCGTCTTCCTGATCCTGGATCGGAGGCAACTTGATCTTGTTGTTCTCTATAAGGTATTTGAAAATACCGGGAACTTTATCCTCTTTGAACGAATAGACCTTCGGGAATTTCGGCTCCGAGGCCTTTTGCTTCTGGGGCTGTTGTTGCCACCTTGATTGTTGAGGCGCCTTCTGCTGTTGCGGTTGCGGTTGCGCCTACACTTCGAATGTTTGGTTCACGTCCACTGCATTCGCTTGTGCCTTTCCTTTACCCTTAGGAACAAAGTTCTGTTATGGAGTATAATTTGTCGTTTGACCTCTTTCAGCCTTCTTCCTTTTAAGGAATCACTCGGCTCGTTTTCCCTGCACTTTCAAGTCCTTCCAGGTCTTTGGTGGTGCCATTCCCATAGCTTCGAGGATGTCCAACGAAAGATTATTGTGACAAGTCTCAAGAATGAATTTTCACTGACCGGATCCCTGCAGTTCATCGCTTTGTTCCAAAATCTCTTCACGAAGTTTTCAACTGTCTCACCATTTTTCTGTTTCTCGTCAAATAGTATACCGATTGAGATATCAGTGTCGTCATCGAAGAAGTTCGTCAAAAACATATCCTCCATGTCATCCCAACTGTTGATACTCCCCGGCTTGAGACGGCGATACCAATCAAAGGCTGCTCCTCGAAGAGTGCCAACGAATGACCGCACCATTAGAGGTTCATTCCCGGAGATTATTCCCAAGTGAGACTTAAAATATATTAAGTGCTGGGTAGGGGAACCCTTTTCATCAAACGGCGTGAAATTGATCAAATTGAATTTCGCCGGATATGGATTGATTCCCATTCCCTTGGGTATGGACATGGTATTCCGGACCTCTTCACTTCTTGAGCATTCATCAATGCGTTTATTTTGCTCTCCAAGTCCCTCATTTTCTTATCCTCACTCGTATCTGTCTTCGACTGATTTCGGGGAGAAGTAACGTGGTCCTCTTTCGTATTGTTATCATCCGAAGGGCCACCCCTATTATTATTGTTGACGGGAGGGGTGTTCATGTTGGCATTATCCTCCACTTCCCGATCATTATCAGCTTGGTCGGGATTATTCCGACGGCTAGACTCTCCCTGATGAGTTGTCAGTATCGCAATTTGTTGGTCATGCATCTCCCTCATTTGCTGCATAGCCATTTCCATTTCAAATTTAAAATTGTCCTTCTGTTTGGTCAAAGCGTCCTCGAGTATCTTAGCCACTTGTTCAGCGCTAATCATGAGTGATTCGTAGGGTTGTCCTGCACTCGACGCGGTGTCATCAGAAGCCATCGCTGAGCAGGCATCCGAGCAAACATCCGAGCAAGCGTCCGAGGCTTCATCATCTGAAGGAAGTCCCTTCTGCATTCTTTGGTAATCCCTTCTTCTACTGGTCCCTGATCGCAATCGAGTTATATGCTGGGACACTGCGGCAAACTGATCTGGACTAAAGTGTCGCGTTGACTTCCCTCTCCCGGTCATATTGACGGACACTTCTGGAAATTCGACATCTTGGCGGACAGGTTTCTTCCTATGGAAACGTCTTGGTTTGGTCTCGGACGTTCTGGTAGAGATTCTCTCAAACACCGAAACTCTTCTTGGGGATTTAGAACAGCAGCATTCTAATAATACTGCCTTGATTATGTTGGCACACGGACAATGGGAATCTGTGTCTCGAACATTTCTTTTCCGGGACTTATTCGTACCCCCAGCCCTATAGTACAACTCGTCAGTTTGATAACTGGAGCAACCCATAGAGTGTTGGCACGACTTCCCAGGTATAACATCATCATTATCAGACAGATGTGTTTCCTTCTGGGGATATGACGCTTTATTGGCGTCTCCAAAAGTTACTCGTTCAGGTTTACGCCTTTGCGAGCGTGAAAACCTAACGGGCTCTTGAACTTCAACCCGCAATCCAATGCGGTCGGTAACAGGGGCTTTCCCTTTATTATCTTTTTTAGGGGGATTGGTACGACCCCCAGTCTGGATTGTTGTTTGGGGACCTTTCAACGGTCCCAATCGCTCCTTGATGGGTGCTTTACCTCGATCTCTAGGTAGAGGACCAAGGCGACCCTTCAAAGGAACTCTGGATTTGGTGAGATCCACGCTATCACCCGGCTCCATCGGAGTTGTGGGGAGAGGAGAAACGGGATCTGGCTCATTCACTTTTGCCTTAAGCGCTGGCTTTGCCTTTGGCCTCCACACCTGTTTGCGCTTGGGCGGTTTCTCGACTGCTTCTTCCTTCTGCATTTCTTTCGCTTTCTGCAAAAGGGCTTGGGCATGCGCGAGCAATGCGCGATGCTTCTTGATTCGCTCTTCAAGCGTGGAGCGGGTCCTCTTGACACGAACCCATTCGTTCGTTTCTGTCTTAGAGGAGGAGTTGGTTGTTAGCCGTTGTTGCTCCCGGCGCTGCCTGGATTTTAGATCCTCATTATAGCGGATCCCGTCTATCGACTCCGAAGCCTTAGCTAACTGACGCGCAAGGCGTTAATGTCGTCTTTGGCGTGCCCTCTTTGACAAAGTTGGAGCGCCTTCATCAGCTATTTTCACGGCGGAGGAGGAGTCTGGATCTGTAGCTTCGGCCTCCTTGTACACCGCAGGGACGTCGCGGGACGTGGATGCAGCGGCGGCGAGGGGATCCTGGATCTTCAAGCCTGAAATCTCGCGGGTGTTTCTGGAAGAGGAGACCTTCCTACGCCTGTTTGGAGAGGCGGATCTGGGGGAGGAGGAAGAGAGGTACTCTTCAAACTTTTATTGATCGAACTCATATTCAATCTCTTCATTCACCCGGATCTTGAATGTCGGTTGCGTCACGATAGCCTCGGCAGCGAGGCTGTTGGCTCCCACTGTGGTCGCCAGTTTGTTTTCGGAGAAAGTTACCTTCATTGTCGAATTCATTATAATATGGATTGCTTACAAAGAATTCAAAATATTCAATAAAAAGAATAAAACAAATGAAAGATTACAACTTTTCGAAAATAACGCAAGATCCGTTCGTCGTTTCTTGCTTGCGTGGGTCTTTAGCCGGTGACGGGGACGTCGATATCCGTGGACTACCTGACAATAAGATCAGATCTGAAACTCCGTCGATCCGCGAAGGAATCTAGAAGAAAAAGCGCTTATCTCGGCAACAGCGAGATAATTGCTCTTCTTAGGATTACCGCAACGGGATAATCCTAAGGAACGGATGCGGGTGATGCAGATCTGAAGAATCTCTCTCTTGCGTTGAAGAACTCGATCACTCTTCGGTCCGGCAGGACTTCGCCAATTCTCCAAAATTCCAGATCAAAAAAATGAGAACCTGGGGCTGTATTTATAGGCACAAAGGGGTTCCGGGCGGTTAAAACCGTGTACGGAGCATTTTCGGGGCTGGAGACACCCCAGGGTGTCTCAACTTGGGCTGAGACACCCTTGGGTGTGTCGGCCAGGGCCGAGACACCCTAGGGTGTCTCGGCCTTGGCCGAGACACCTTGGGGTGTCTCGTTCGTACCAAAACACCTCGGGGTGTCTCAACTCAGGCTGAGACGCTCCGTTTTGTACGTTTGTCTGTTTCCTCCGTAACTCCTTCATCCGAACTCGGATTTGAGCGATCCAAAGTGCATTGGAAAGCCGACGAGCAGTTCTATAAGCTCCAATAATTAGATCATCTGTGGAATAAATGAGACACGAAGGATATTTCGTTGTTTATGAACAACACGGGGTTCCCGATCAGTTCGTATCTTCGTCATTCTGAAATTCCGTAGTTCGTCGATTCACTTCAAGCGTCCATCGACATCAATCAAGTTTTTGTGAACCATATAGTGACGTTCATCGTCTTTTCTTGATGCTGAGCTGTTCGTGGAGACCTATAGGTAATTTTTAATATCTACAGGGTGACGAAGGGATTATTCCCCGTCGTTAACATACAATAATGAAGGTTTTCAGCTCTTTAACAAAGGGAAATCCCTTCGTTAAAGATGTAATTTCTTGTAGTGATATTAAGATCAACACTCATTTTGTCCGTCACCAAGTTATCAAGGACAAGACAATTCTACTTCCTCATGTTTCATCTACTGACGAGCTTGCAGATTTCTTCACAAAGGCCTTACCTGTTCATCGGTTCCAGTTTCTTGTACGCAAACTTACTTTGTTTGATCCAACATGAGTTTGAAGGGGGCTGTTGATAATAGTGTATTGTAGTGGGTTTTAGTCCCACATTGCTTAGGAGAACAAACCTCACACTCCTCTACTTGTATAAATATATGTGCACACTCAATATTCAACTCAAGGGAAATTTACCCAAGATTCTCTCTCTCTTACTTTAACAGAACTAGTTCTAATTAATTTAAATTCGATTTAGCTACTTTGTAAACTATGCTCTATTTGAACTGATTCTCTTCTAGCCCCTGAGAGAGTTGGTTAATTTGTTTCTTGTCTAGTTATTCAGCAAAAGTGGGCTTCAAAAGAGCTAGTTTATTGCATCATTTTCATATGGCAAACAAGTGCTAAGCTCATAGACTAATTTTTTTCCCCAATAAAATTGGTTTATCCAGTTTGCCAAAGTGGCCCTAAGTTTTCACTAGTGGTTCTTGATGGAATTTACATATAGAGAACTATATTTCCATGAAACAGGAAAATGGTATGTTTTTGGAAATGTAATGTTTCTACAAATATTACATTACCGTATGTCATATCTATAAATCTACATGGAAATCATGCACTCGCAAGTAAGCTCTTGTTAACACAGATCCTATCAGAATCATCGCTACAGCAACACAAGTGGATTAGTTTACACCATGAAAAAAATAGTTAAAACTTTTTCAAATTAACACTCTACCCATCCGTGAATGATAATGATGGACATATCTTATTAAAAATTTGATCAATCCTTGCATACCAAACACACTCTAGCTAGTCAGAATATTCCATGCGATATTATCATATGATAATCAAGTTCCACCCAAATTATTTGGGTGATTTCCAATTTGACTAGCTGTCTCTCTCCGGTGAATGGCGAATGGTGTCCATGTGAATTTTCAAGTACTATTCATTCGTTTGATTTTGAGCTCCTCATTCCACTCTCTCAAAGCATTAAGACTTCAAAAGCATACATTGTGTTTCATGTACAGCCAGTGTGCTTTGAATGTCATCTAAATGATAACGCGGAACAATGTTAAGGATTTAATCCTTTTTTGTATCATGATAGTTCAACTTTTACGAGCATAAACTTAACCGATGAATCGAGGGATGTCCATGAAAGACATCAGGTGACTTACATTCCACTAAAAGAATATATATATCAATCAACCAGAAATTTGGAGTATTAATTAAGAAACTACCCGCGGGATTAACATGTGGGTCTGTCCGTAACTAAATATGTAGAAGAAAAGGGATAACTAGCTAGCTAGCGGGTCGAAGTAGAGATTTGGCAGGATGTTCTGAAGTCAAAAAGGAGTTTAACGTGAGGAAACACTGATTAGACGACAGCATCGGCAATTGGAATTTACGGATTTTATACGTACGTACATGTTTAGGTGTGTATATACAGATAGATATATGCCTGATTCTGGTGATCACGCGCGCAGGGTTCGAGACAATTGATGAAGACAAGGGGGAAAGACATGCGTTTAATTATTATACATTGTACTCAAGACTCATGGTGGCCGGGGAGCCTAATATTATACGTCCCACGCTCTCTATTATTCCAACTCCGAACCTAATTTAGAGCCCCACCCCCACCCCCCGCCCACCTTAGGTGGGTGGGTGGATGGATGGATGGATGGATAGATTCATTCAAGCCACGCATGCCCACCAAACAAGCTAGCTCAGTCTCCTGAACAGCTCGAACCTCCATAATCAGCAACCACAAAAAATAATACTAAATACATTTAATAGAGATCGAGATCTAGATCGTCAAATTAACGGAGGGTTGGGTCTCCCTAGCTCTCTCGAAGCTCCATCCCAAGGGAATCCTCTTGGACAAACACAACAGGACAAACACATGTACACTAGCTCCTACTACCCCTCTCTCTTTCTTCATGACTCCAAGTCTTTTACAAGTTTATGCCTTCTTGAATATATCATCATCATGATACTTCGAGCAGTGCTCAGAAAACCTCGCGAAAATGGCCCCTTTTTCTTAATTTTTCCAAATCAGCAACCATATAATACCTGCTTATTTTGTAGGTATAGCGCACTAATAATACAGCCTCCTAATTAACTGCTGATCAGAACCTCAGGCCAGACTCGCATATATAATTTGGCTCAATTAATTAGCCAGCTAATGCTATAGTTGTCTTGGGCATATATAGAAGAGGGTTGAGTTTGTAGAGTGGTCCCTTGGGCTTTTTGAGAAGCAGAAACGCTTTGCTCTCCGTGATTAATTTTAATTAATTTTTAGTGTGTGTAACAAATTGGCTTTGGGAGGAGGCAAAGCTCTAGGTAATGAGTCAACATATATATATATAGCGAAGCGATTGAAGCTGAGGAAAGAGCAAAACATTATGGAGAGCCTAACTCCGGGAATTGTTGTCGGATTGGAAACGGATTTTCTTTAAAAGTAAATGCCAGCACCAATGTGAATGAATGAATGTACATATATGCGCATCATTATATAATAGAAAAGCTACGTACGTACCTATTAATATTTTAAAGTGGGAGAAAGTGTCCCAATTAACTCGTGCCGGATAAAATAACAGCAGACAAAAAGAATACGAGATGTCACCTTTTGCTGCGTAAAGTTGGTTAAGACCCATTCGCATGCCACCCCTTTCGCGCAAACGGCTCTCAGCTAATAATAATATTAACAATAATAATGCTTCACTTTCTTTGGTCACTGGTTGGTGCATGGGGTTCTCACTAGCACTAAGCCATACTCGATCACAAACCTAAACTAGCTAAGCATTACTGATGTCTGCAGACCGCCTCCCTAAAAGGATGACATCTTCCTAAACTTTTTTAGGATACATCCTCAAAGTTACGACGCATATATAAAAACGATATATTATAGCAAGTAACGCCACTGCGATTGAGCTGTCAGATTAATTCAGTTTGCTCACCTAGGATATGAAATTTGCTTTTGATTGAAAACAACCTGTATTACATATGGACCATATGTCTAAAACTAGCTGACAATCGAACCATGCTAGTTATAAGTAGGAGTGCAGATTCTACCAGAACACCCCTTTAGAAAGAACGCCTCCATAGAAAGGAGGTTTGTTTCGGAATTTTATCTTTAATATCTATGATGCAAACCATCTTATTCCTATGAAGATGGTTCTCAAATGATCACTAACGAATGACAAGTTTGGTCATATATTAGTCCCTAATGAATCCACTTGGATTATGTCTCCCATGATCGTTGTAACTAAGGCATACTAGGATCGAAAGCGAGTTTTTGATGGCCAGAAGCTTGCACCACTTTCCACCTTTATTCTAAACAAGTGGTTTATTTTTAATTAGAAATTAATCTCTCAAATCTTCAATAATTCCATATCAGTCCCTCATATTTTGAGATTGCTGATATCTTGTTGAGTTCGTGATGACTCAAATCAGTGGAGAAGTAGGATTGCGTATGGGATATAATTAGGATTAGTTATACTATCCTAAATAGGATTGGATTGAAGGAATTAATTGAATTGGAAAATTCAATTATGATTCAAGTTAGAGTTCTAATAGGATTGAGCAAAATAATTCTCTATATAAATTGCATCAATCCATGGGTTTAAAAATAAGAAAAAAAAGAAAAAAGAGAGATCTATATTACACCATTGTTATGGGTGTATAGGTTCAACCTCTTGTAATCTCTTCTCAAAACAAATAAGATCTTCCCCTTCTCCCCGTGACGTACACGGATCATCTTGATCGTGTGGAACCACGTCAAATCTTGTTGTTTGCTGTTTTTCTTGATTGCTTGGTAGATTTGGGCTTTCTTGATTGTTTAAGTTTTATCTTCCGCGACTTGCATACTCCAACAATTGGTATCAGAGCTACTATGGAAACCAAGACGATAGCGACCAAGTTCGAGGTGGAGAAATTTGACAGCAGGTCGAATTTCTCTTGTGGAAGATGCGAAGGGGTCCACCGATCCCTAGACGGTTTTGAGAAGAAGCCATCCACTTTGGATGAAGATGACTGGAAAGACATGGATGTCCGCGCAAAGTCTATGATTATCATGTGCTTGTCAGATGAGGTGCTCTACAACGTTATGAACGAGAGCATGACTGCGGATATGTGGTGCAAGTTGGAAAGCTTGTATATGACGAAGAGTCTGTCAAATAAACTCTTCGAGGAGAAGCTGCTCTATGAACTTCGGATGAAGGAAGGTACGCCTATTCTGCAACACTTGCAATAGGATTATTGGCGATTTGTTGGCTCTTGAGGTGAAGCTAGAAGAAGAAGACCAAGCTCTTCTGTTGCTGTGTTCGCTTCCACCCAGTTACAATCACTTGGCAACTACCATCATGTATGGGAAGGAGAATTTAGAGTTGGAGGATGTCATCTCGGTGCTTCAGAATAATGAACTCATCAGGAAGACAGACACCATGGAGGAATCTTCAGGTCTAGTGGCCAATGTAAAGAAAGGGAAGTTGAAGGGCAAGGAGCTGGTCAAAGCTCAAGGAAATTCTAGTCTTGTCGTCTGTTTTTTATGCAAACGACCAGGTCACTTCAAGAAGAATTGCAATTCCTACAAGGAGTACTTGAAGAAACAGGATGACGGGACTGACAACACTAAGGGTAAGGATGACCATGTTGGTTTCATAGAAGATCTCTGTGACATACTGACTGTGGAGTTAGGTATGGGCAAGTATATTGATGATTGGTTACTTGATTCAGGATGCACATATCACATGTGCCCAAGGAGGGAGTGGTTTAGCACTTACAGGACAGTTTCTGAAGGATCGGTTCTCATGGGGAACGATGAAGTGTGTCAGATTGTTGGGATTGGGATCGTTAGTATGAAGATGCACGATGGACAGGAAAGGACTCTATGCAATATTCGGTATGTTCCGGACTTGAAGAAATATCTTCTTTCACTGGGTGCTCTTGAGGCTCAAGGGTGCAAGTTTAGTGGTGAAGGTGGAGCTATCACAATCACCAGGGGGGCTACTGCTATTCTGAAAGGGAAGCACTCAAGGAACTTGTACAGACTGGTAGGCTGTGTTATTGAGGGTGAGGTTTCAGCCACAGCAGAGAAGACTGATCGATCAATACTTTGGCACATGCGTCTAGGACACATGAGTGAAAGGGGTCTACAAATACTCCACGGCAAGGGCGTGCTTTCATGAATAACTCATGCAAACTTGACTTTTGTAAGTATTGTGTTATGGGAAAGCAGCGTAGAGTATCTTTCTCTACTTCACAGCATAAGTCCAATGGGTTGCTACATCTTGTCCAAATTGATGTGTGGGGGGCCCTCACCAAAGGCATCCATTGGGGTGTGAGGTATTATGTTACCTTCATTGGTGATTTCTCCAGAAAGCTTTAGGTCTATTTCTTAAGGCAGAGGTTTGAGGTTTTTCAAAAGTTCAAGGAGTAAAAAGCGTTGGTAGAAAATCAAGAGGGGCTGAAATTGAAAGTCTTGAGGTCAGATAATGGGGTGAGTATACCTCTGGGGAATTCAAAAAGTACTTGACTAATGAAGGCATCCAACACCAGTTAAGTGTGTCAGGACGACCAGAACAAAACAGAGTAGCTAAACGCATGAATCGGACACTGATGGAAAGAGCCCGTAGTCTCTTGCTACAAGCAGACATGTCCAAAGGTTTTTAGGCTGATGCGATAAATCATGCATGTTATTTGATTAACAGATCACCATCTATAGTCGTTGATCTTTAGATCCCAGAGAAGATATGGTAAGGAGAATCAGTGGACTACTCGACTTTACGCATATTTGGTTGTCCAGCGTATAGTCTTGTAGACAATCAGAAGAGAAACAAGTTGGAGTCCAAGTCAAGATAGTGTATCTTCATAGGATTCACTTCTGGAGTCAAAGGGTACCAGTTATGGGATCCTGAGACTCACAGTTCCTTTACCAGTAGAGATGTGGTCTTTGATGAAGATGCTATCATGCGGGCAGAGTCGAAGACAGAAGACAAAGCGTAAGGTGGAGCTCCAGATGCTTCTACAGATTCTCGAATACAGGGGGTGGAGTTTTTGGAAAGCCCTACAAGCCATAGAGGGCCTACCGATGAGACTCTAACCGGCGAAGGAGACAGATCTACTACACAGGAGGAACAACCAATAGAGTTGAGATGCTCGAGCTGTACAGTGGTGCCACCTACTAGATATGGTTGGGAAGACGATGATCACATATCTTTTGCTTTATTCACAGAAGCTGGAGACTCATGTAGCTATAGAGAGGCCGTTAAAGCATATGATTGTGACAGGTGGATTACAGCCATGGAGCAGGAGATGGAATCTTTAGAGAAGAATCAGACATGGGTTCTGGTCAATCTTCCAAGGGGCTCAAAAGCGATTAGTTACAAGTGGATCTTTCGAAAGAAAAATAGTGAGCAATTCAAGGCAAGGTTGGTTGCCAAGGGATATGCTCAGAAGGAAGGAGTGGACTACAATGAGATCTTTTCTCCCATAGTCAAACATACATCTATTCGTTTGTTGTTGGCTATTGTTTCATAGTATGATTTGGAGTTGGAGCAGATGGACATCAAAATAGCATTTCTGCATGGAGAATTGGAGGAGCAGATTTACATGAAGCATCCTGAGGGATATTTCCACGAAGGTGAAGAAGACAAGGTTTGTCTTCTTAAGAGGTCTCTATACGGGCTCAAACAATCTCCGAGGCAGTGGCACAAGCGCTTCGAATCATTCATGATCAAGGTCGGATTCAATTGATGTGAGTATAATGATTGTGTCTATTTTAGGTAGACTGGACATCCAACATATTTGTTGTTATATGTGGATGATATGTTGATAGCTGCGAAAGAAATGACACAAATTGAGGAATTCAAGCAGTTGCTGAAGATGAAGTTCGACATGAAGGATATGTTGTTAGGTCTCATATTTATGAGCCTACTATTTAATCTAGTTTTGATGACTAACAAATAATTCCTAACAATGTTTGTCGAGTATGTAGGATCTGAAATAGATACACTAGAACACTAGAGGGGGGGTGAATAGTGTTCTTTTAAAATTATTGCAAAGTAGATAATAAATTGCAAAGAAAAATGGCAATCTTAGAAATTTGCAAACACAAACACAAGAATTTTATACTGGTTCCACCAAACCGGTGTACATCCAGTCCCCAAGCAAATCCCACTTGAGAGTTTCCACTATGATTTTGAATAAACTTATAAAATCAAACGCAAACCTGACCAATTTGCAAGTCCCTGCAAATTGCAACACTAATTGACAAACACCTTGCCAATTTGAACACCAATCTCTAAGCCAAGAGATTAACCCTCTCACAACCGAGAGAAAAACTTGTTGAAGTAATAACACAATGATCCTATAAGCCTTGAATGTGTAATGAAGTGCAGCAGTGGCTTAGGATTCTTTTAATCTCTATAAAATTGCCTAATTGATTTGTATTTGATGAAAGTATATAGGCAAATTCAGAAACTCTTCTTTTTCAGAAAATCAGACTGTTTTTCACTTGAAAAATTGCTCAAAAATCAAAGCTTATGGGTATGTAAGTCTCTGCAATTTTTCTGAACAAATAACCTATTTATAGCCCTTGAAAAGACAAGTTTTTAAACTTTAAAAACGTTTAAAAACGGCTATAAACAGTCAGATATTCAAATATTGAAAAAATGGAAAACTGTCTTTGTAGTCGACTACTGTAGTCATTAGTCGACTATACTGAGTTCAGACAGATTCTGTGTTTTCGAAAAATTCTCTCAGTAGTCAACTATAATGATCATTAGTCGACTATACTGTAATTTGACAGAAACTTGAAAACTGAGATTTTCTTCAGTAGTCGACTACTGTTAACATTAGTCGACTATACTGTAAACAGACAGAAACTTGTATTTGAGTTATATACAGGAGTAGTCGACTATTATCCTAATTAGTCGACTATTAAGATCAAATATTCAGAACTAATAAGTTTTTATAATTAAGTTTTAACTACTATTCTAATGGTTAACATAGGGGATTTCTATAGTTAACCAACACACTAAGCCTGTGTTAGTGTGTTCTAAAATTAAGTGTGTGTACGTGTGTGTGTGATCAAGGCTTGTATAAATATTCTAAGTAAAGAAAAAAATTCAAATACATTATCTTTTGTTCTTCATTTTCTTCACTTCAAAATGCCTTGATATCCACTTGCACTTGTACATATTCTGATATTGAAATCTACATATGAAATTTAGTGTACACACATTGTATAAATTGTTATCATCAAAATACTATCATGGAGATATGATATTCAACATTCTCCCCCTTTTTGATGATAACAAATAAATTATGTCAAGGTATGTATTTTAAAAACAGATTAAAAACATAATGAAATACTCCCCCTGCATATAATACTTACTCCCCCTGCATATATGCAAAATAAGTCTATAGCAATACAATTACGTAACATAAATATATCTCCCCCTTTGTTATCAACAAAAAGAGGAAGCTAAACATAACATAATTTCTTCTACATGAGCTAAAACTTCAAACAAATCATCTAAGTTATGAACATAATCAATAACTTCACCCATCCAAATAGGTAGGCAAAGACTTGCCATAAAGATCAAAAGTTCCACAATGTTCATCACCATGATCTGTTTAAGATATATAGCACATGTATTAACCAACCAAACATTATCATCAAAATACTATCATGGAGAATAGTCGACTATAGCTTGGATTAGTCGACTATAGATCCTGGATGCTTGACAGACTTGACAATTTTGAGAGATTTGAAGAAAAAATGAGAAAAGAGAGGATGCCCTAACCTGGAAACGATGAAACTGCAGTGGAAGATGGGGTTTCGGTTTTGGGGGAAGTTATAGAGAGAGGTTTTTGTATTTTACATTTTCTTTAAAGAATAAAACATTATGTATGGTTTAGATTTGATGATTAATTAAGTGTAGGGTTGAGATTTGATCTTAAATGTATGGTTAGGATTGATTGAGGTAAAAATGAATGGTTTAGATAAAATTTACTTAAGTGAAACGGGTATGGTTATTGGATTTTGGGTTGAAAACAGAAAATATCCACTTTTCTTAAAAAACTGAAGATTCAGAATTAGTAGTCGACTAATATTCAAAATAGTCGACTACACTGTAATCGACAGAAAGTTAAGTTTCAGATTTTAACTCAGAGTAGTCGACCAATATAGGAAATAGTCGACTATACTGTAATCAACAGAAAGTTTATTTTTAGGATTTTACATTGAGTAGTCGACTATAAAGGTAAGTAGTCGACTACACTGTAATTTTCAGGAAAAAATATATGTATTGCTTGTTCATGTAGTCGACTATAAGACAAATTAGTCGACTAATTATAGTATAAATGTATATTTGTTTATTTTTAAAATTAATTTAAATCTTCAAAAGAACATATACCTAATTCCCTTCTTAATTTAACATAAATTTCTTCTTTTAGGGGTTTTGTTAATATATCTGCAATTTGTTTATCTGTAGGTATAAATTCTAATGATATGTCACCTTTAAGTACATGATCACGTAAAAAATGATGTCTAATGTCAATATGTTTTGTACGTGAGTGTTGAATAGGATTTTTGGATAAATTAATTGCACTAGAATTGTCACACATAATAGATGATATGGGACAATTTATGCCATAATCAGTTAGAGTTTGTTTCATCCATAATATTTGTGCACATGCAAGGCTTGCAGCAATATATTCAGCTTCAGTGGTTGATAAAGACACTGAATTTTGCTTTTTACTAAACCAAGATACAAGTGAATGTCCTAAGAAATGACATGTTCCACTTGTACTTTTTCTATCAGATTTACATCCAGCAAAATCAGCATCACTATATGATATTAAATCAAAAGTACTATGTTTAGGATAAAATAAACCATAATTTGTAGTATCTTTAATATATCTAAAAATTCTTTTTACTGCTTTAAGATGAGATTCTTTAGGATTAGATTGAAATCTTGCACATAAACATACACTAAACATTATATCAGGTCTACTTGCAGTAATGTAAAGAAGTGATCCAATCATACCTCGATAGAGCTTTTGATCAACATTCTTACCATTTTCATCTTTATCAAGAGATGTAGTAGTGCTCATTGGAGTTGGTTTGCTTGATGAATTCTCCAACCCAAATCGTTTGAGTAAATCTTTTGCATACTTGCTTTGATTGATGAATATTCCTTCTTTTAATTGTTTAATTTGTAGTCCAAGGAAGAAATTTAGTTCACCCATGTGACTAATTTCAAATTCATCCTGCATAGTCTTAGCAAATTCTTGACAAAGATTGTTGTTAGTAGAACCAAAAATAATATCATCTACATAAATTTGAATTAGTAAAATATCTTTGTTTAATTTCTTAATAAATAAAGTTGAATCTACTTTTCCAATTTCAAAACCTAAAGTTAAAAGAAATTTCTTTAATCTATCATACCAAGCACGAGGTGCTTGTTTAAGACCATATAAAGCTTTCTTAAGTTTAAAAACATAATTTGGAAAACTTTCATGTTCAAAACCTGGAGGTTGTTCTACAAAAACTTCTTCATTTATAAAACCATTCAGAAAAGTACTTTTAACATCCATTTGAAATAATTTAAAATTCATAAAACATGCAAATGCAAGTAAAATTCTAATTGATTCTAATCGTGCAACAGGTGCATAAGTTTCATCATAATCAATTCCTTCTTCTTGATTATAACCTTGAGCAACTAATCTAGCTTTGTTTCTAACAACTTGACCAAATTCATCTAATTTGTTTCTAAAAATCCATTTTGTTCCAATAACAGATTTATTTTGAGGTCTTGATATAAGATCCCAAACATTGTTTCTTGTAAATTGATTTAGTTCATCTTGCATAGCAATTATCCATGAATCATCAAGAAGTGCTTCTTTTATATTTTTAGGTTCAATAGACAAGATAAAAGCATTATGAGCAATTAAATTAAAATGTGATCTAGTAGTTACTTTGTCAGAAATATTTCCTATAACTAAATCATGTGGATGATTTTTAACTTCTACAAAATCTTTAGGTAAATCATTTTGTAGATTATTGTCTTTTGTAATATCTATCATAGGAGTATCATGTATAGTATCAATTACATCATCATCATTATTTAGAATTGTAGGTGTTTTTGAAAAATTTTCATTAAAAGAAACATGTAAAGATTCTTCAATAACTAGTGTTCTTTTGTTATATATTCTATATGCTTTACTATGATTAGAATATCCAACAAAAATTCCTTCATCAGATTTAGAATCAAATTTATCTAAATTATCTTTTGTGTTTAAAATAAAACATTTACAACCAAAAACTTTAAAGTAAGATACTTTAGGAATTTTGTTATAAAATAATTCATAAGAAGTTTTCTTTAAAATAGGTCTTAATAAAACTCTATTTAAAACATAACAAGCTGTTGATACAGCTTCTGCCCAAAAATACTTAGGTAAATTACTATCACATAACATGGTTCTAGCACATTCTTGTAAAGTTCTATTTTTCCTTTCTACAACTCCGTTTTGTGGAGCAGCGCGAGGAAAAGAAAAAGTATGTGATATACCATGTTTGTCACAATAATTTGCAAATAGTTCATTTTTAAATTCACCTCCATGATCACTACGAATAGAGATAATAGAGGTAGATTTTTGATTTTGAATTCTTTTGCAAAATATTGAAAATTCATTAAAAGCATCATTTTTATTTTTAAGAAAAATTACTCATGTAAATCTAGAAAAATCATCAACAAGAACAAATGCATATCTACTTCCATTTAAAGATGCAACTCTTGATGGACCAAAAAGATCTATATGAATTAATTCTAATGGTCTATTTGTAGATATTATATTTTTAGATTTAAAAGAAGATTTGTGCATTTTTCCTTGTTGACAAGCATCACAAAAATTATTTTTAAATGACATCTTAGGCAAACCATTTACTGAATCATTTTTAGAAATCTTAGACATATGTTTAAAATTAACATGTCCAAAACGTTTATGCCATAAAATAGAATCATTAGATGATGCAATAAGACAATGTTCATTTGAAATATTATTCATAGATAACACATATATGTTATTCTTTCTATAACCTTTAAAAATAATTGTTATTAAATCAATATTATAAATTAAGCATGATTCTTTTTCAAAAACAATTTTAAAACCTTTATCACATAGTTGACTAATACTTAGTAAGTTATGTTTAAGACCATCAACTAATAAAACATTATCAATGATAGGTTTGTTTGGATTACCGACAGATCCAATACCGATGACTTTTCCTTTGTTGTTATCTCCAAAAGTAACGGTACCACCATCCTTGTTTTGAAAAGATGACAACAATTGTATGTTTCCAGTCATATGTTTGGAGCAACAACTATCCAAAATTCACCTATCTTTCTTGGGTACCTGAAATAATAAACATTTACATTTTGGTACCCATACTCTGTTGGGTCCTTAGAATTAGCCTTTAGGAAACCAAACCCATGAAGAGTTTGATTTGCTTAAAAAGTTAGATGATAAACAAATATTTTTAATAAAATCAGAAATATAAAAATTCTTATGAAGAGAAGATAATTCTTTTGGAACCCAAATAGAAAAGAATTTTGATTTCTTTTTACACAAATTTTCAGATTTATAATCATGCAAATCACACGAAGGTTTTACAAATATTGTATTCTTTGATTTGTTTTTATTAATTTAAAAACCTAATCCTTTTGTCTTTTGTGATTCTCTTTGAAAAGAAAGAATATTATTAAGATTTTCTTTTCCTTTATTAAATTTGTTTACATTTAAACATATATCTTCATATCTTAATTTAAAAGAAGAAATATCTTTATCTAAACTATTAATTCGAATATTTAACTTATTACATTCTGATTTTAAATATTTATTTTCATTAGATAAATTTTCATTTTCTTTGAGTAAAGAAAAATTTTCTTCTTTTAATTCAACTAATTTAGAATTAGAAAAAGTAGAAGAATTTAAATCAGAAATTTCTTCAAGTAATCTTTTATTTTCACCTTTAAGAAAATTATGTGAAGTTTTTAATCTCACAAAAGTTTCATATAATTCATTAAATGCATCTAAAAGTTCTTCATTTTTACTTACTTCATCATGTGCCATGAAACACATGTGTGCACTTTCCTTTTCTTCAATATCTTCATCTGAGGATGACTCATCACTATCATCCCAAGTGACTGCCATTGCTTTTCTTTTCTTGTTATTTTGTATATTGTTGAAGTTGTTGAAATAACTTGATTTTTGCTTATTCTTCAACAATGGACAATCTTTCTTCATATGCCCTGGTTTATTACACTTAAAACAAACAAGGTTATTTGAATTTGAACTTTTAGATTTAAAATTACCTCTTTTTATAAACTTCCAAAATTTTCTTGCAAACATGCCCATTTCTTCATCATCATCATCTGAATCTTCTTTATCGGAAGTAGTATTAAATGCAAGGACTTTCTTGTTCTTAGATTCTTCATCATTCTTTCTATCTTCAAGTTGAACTTCATATGCCATAAGATTATCAATAAGATTTTCAACCGTAAGAGTTGACAAATCATTGGCTTCTTCAATTGCTGTTACTTTCTTTTCCCATTGTGGAGTAAGTGAACGAAGTATCTTTCTTACCATCTCCACTTGAGTATATGTTTTTCCAAGACCAATAAGAGAATTTGTGATGTCGGTGAATCTTGTGAACATTTCTCCAATAGTCTCATTTTCCTTCATCTTGAATAATTCAAATCTGTGCACAAGAACAGAAATTTTAGATTCTTTAACTTTATTTGTACCTTCATGTGTTACCTCGAGTGTGTGCCAAATATCATATGTGGATGTGGCCGTTGACACCCTATTGAACTTATTTTTATCAAGTGCACAAAATAAGGCATTCATTGCTTTAGAATCTAAATTTGCATTGTTCCTTTGAGATGTAGTCCATTCTGTGAAAGGAGTTGTTGGCTTCTCATATTTCGTTTCCACGACGTTCCAAAGTTCATAGCCAATAGATTGAAGATAGATCTTCATACGACACTTCCAATAGTTGTAGTTCAAACCATCGAACAATGGAGGACGATTTGTAGAGTGACCTTCCTTGAATTGTGATGTATTTGATGATGCCATCTTTCACCTTGCTCTGATACCAAATGTAGGATCTGAAATAGATACACTAGAACACTAGAGGGGGGGTGAATAGTGTTCTTTTAAAATTATTGCAAAGTAGATAATAAATTGCAAAGAAAAATGGCAATCTCAGAAATTTGCAAACACAAACACAAGGATTTTATACTGGTTCCACCAAACCGGTGTACATCCAGTCCCCAAGCAAATCCCACTTGAGAGTTTCCACTATGATTTTGAATAAACTTACAAAATCAAACGCAAACCTGACCAATTTGCAAGTCCCTGCAAATTGCAACACCAATTGACAAACACCTTGCCAATTTGAACACCAATCTCTAAGCCAAGAGATTAACCCTCTCACAACCGAGAGAAAAACTTGTTGAAGTAATAACACAATGATCCTATAAGCCTTGAATGTGTAATGAAGTGCAGCAGTGGCTTAGGATTCTTTTAATCTCTGTAAAATTGCCTAATTGATTTGTATTTGATGAAAGTATATAGGCAAATTCAGAAACTCTTCTTTTTTAGAAAATCAGACTGTTTTTCACTTGAAAAATTGCTCAAAAATCAAAGCTTATGGGTATGTAAGTCTCTGCAATTTTTCTGAACAAATAACCTATTTATAGCCCTTGAAAAGACAAGTTTTTAAACTTTAAAAACGTTTAAAAACGGCTATAAACAGTCAGATATTCAAATATTGAAAAAATGGAAAACTGTCTTTGTAGTCGACTACTGTAGTCATTAGTCGACTATACTGAGTTCAGACAGATTCTATGTTTTCGAAAAATTCTCTCAGTAGTCGATTATAATGATCATTAGTCGACTATACTGTAATTTGACAGAAACTTGAAAACTGAGATTTTCTTCAGTAGTCGACTACTGTTAACATTAGTCGACTATACTGTAAACAGACAGAAACTTGTATTTGAGTTATATACAGGAGTAGTCGACTATTATCCTAATTAGTTGACTATTAAGATCAAATATTCAGAACTAATAAGTTTTTATAATTAAGTTTTAACTACTATTCTAATGGTTAACATAGGGGATTTCTATAGTTAACCAACACACTAAGCCTGTGTTAGTGTGTTCTAAAATTAAGTGTGTGTACGTGTGTGTGTGATCAAGGCTTGTACAAATATTCTAAGTAAAGAAAAAAATTCAAATACATTATCTTTTGTTCTTCATTTTCTTCACTTCAAAATGCCTTGATATCCACTTGCACTTGTACATATTCTGATATTGAAATCTGCATATAAAAGTTAGTGCACACACATTGTATAAATTGTTATCATCAAAATACTATCATGGAGATATGATATTCAACAGAGTATTTATATGGTGTTAGGGAAGACGAGCATATTGAATATCTCTTAGCTTGGGTATATTGTTTCTAGTTTAGATCTTATATTTTGTGTGTTTATACTTAAAGCTCAAATATTACACACATATACATTTTTGGTTTATCCCTTTCAAGTTAAATTAAATAAATATGAAATAAATAGTTACATTTATAAACATACATGCTAGTTTCATATTTATCATATTTATTTGGAAAATAATGTGTTTACGGATTAAAGACTTGTTTACAGTACTATTTTATATCTTTCCTCAAGTTTATTAATCTATTAAAAAGTGTGTCAAAACTTGTTTGGAAGAATTTCATCAAATATTAAGTTTTGACGATTTCGTGTTCTTGAATAGTTTACAAAATAAATGCGTTTTCACAAATGAGAAATTCAATTTGAGAAAATGTTTTTCTAACATGTTATATTACATATTTACAAATATTTTACAAAAATTTATCATTTTTGGAGTTGATTTAATATGTCAAAGTAATTTTACAAAATCAATTGTTTTAGCTATTTTCAGAATCTGGAATATGTGTCTTAAAACAAAATTTTCTCATATATGAGAAGTGATATTTCAAAAATTCTCTAACATGTTTATCCATATGTTTAGAAACTTTTCTCAAAATGTCATGATTTTTGGAGTTGATTTGATATTTTTAATTAATTTTAGAAAGTCAGATATGCAAAAATTTTAGAATCTGTCAAAACTGCCAACAGTCGACTAATGATGTTATCAGTCGATTGATCAGAAGTTTTCAGCCTATAACAGCTAGTTTTTCCAGTTTTGCTTTTTGTGGGTTTTTGTGGTTTTTTTGGCTGGTTTGAGAGGCTATAAAAAAAACCCTCTTCTCTCATTTATTTCTTATATGTTTAAGGAAGTTTCTCACAAGTGTTGTTTCAAAGTTTAAGTGTATTTTTTTGGTTTATGCAAAAAGAAGTTTACAAGGAGAGAAGATCAATTTCGTGTTTGAGTATCAATCTTCTAATCTCTCTCACTTGCTCTTAGAGAAGTTTTTCTAAACTCAATTATCTAGTTTGTTTATATTTCAATTGTTATATTTATATTTGCTAGATCAATTTGAGTTTGATTTTGTTATTTCTCATTGATTACACACACACTCCATGAGATTTTTGTATTTTCACATATTGTATACACTTGGGTTGTGGGGGTTGTATCTTTGAGAGTGAGCTTACATCGTTCTCATTCATTGTAGAGAACAAAAATTGTATTAGAGCTTTCATTATCGTGAGATCACATTGTAATATACAAGGACACCGAGAAGAGTGGTTGGTGAGAGACGAGGTTAATTCTAAGAGGAGTGGTGTTGGTAGTAAAGCTTAGGGAGAGGTGGTAAATCCAAACACTTGAGAAAGTTGACACGGGCTAGGCCAACACTTAGAGGGTGTATTATGTGATTACAAATGTGTGAGTTATAAAAGTTATCGATGAGTTTTGAAAACCATGTGTGTAGTTATTTTGTGTTGATAGTGGAGATTCTCCTCGAGGGTGAGGAGCGGAGATGTCGGTCAATAGGGACCGAACTCCGTGATCATTTATTTGTGTTTGAGTTTGGCATTGGCACACTTATTATTGTCTCATTGTTTGTTTCGCCTATTATCATATTGTTTATTCTTGCATATCCTTGCATATATCTCATTATATATATCTCATTGCTAGGATATTTGTTAATTAATTTTAAATTGGCATTAATAGCAGATTAGATTAGTAAATACCTTATTCACCCCCTCAGGATAATTTCATATGGGAGCAGCCAGGAAGATCTTAGGCATAGAGATCACACAAGAAAGGGTTTTAGGCAAACTTTAGCTATCCCAAGAGAATTATATTCTCAATGTGTTGAAAAGGTTCAACATGGATGAAGCACGATCGGTTTCTACTCCTGTTTGGTAGAAAATTTGCAATAAGAAAATGAAAGAATTCTATTTGATTTTTATTCTCCCAATCTCGATTACAATTTAAATTTCCAATTACAAAAGAGAAGAGAATTGTTACAAATCCTCCCCTTTGTTTAAAACTAGGTTCTTTACGGAGGTGATGAAATGCCTTCCTCAAATGTTTGCGTCGAGTTTGCTTCTTATTGACGATCCGAACGTCTTGTTTCACTAGAACATGGTCTTCTCCTCACGATTTGACGCTGTGAAGAACTTTCGTGGCAAGTTTTAAAGAGCTCTTAATGAGTTGGTAACTTTGAACGACTTTGAATTTCTATGAAAGAGTTGATTTAACCGAAATCGGTTTGTAAGCCAAGGATGAAGAAAGCTCCTGTTTCTGATCTCCAAAGCTCAGCAATTCCCCTAAAAAGCCAGCCAAAGATCTCTTCTTTGTTGTCAAGTCGAGAGTCCGAACTCAGTTGAGTTTACTCATATTTGTAGAGGTTTTAGGGGTGTAACCGGCCCCTAAAATCTCTCCTTAATGGGGTGTAACCGATCCTATTTCGTGGAAAATGGTTTTAAAACCGTTCAAGGGTTTAAGGGGTGTAACCGCCCCCTAAAATCTCTCCTAGATGGAGTTGTGATCCCCTTAGATCGTGGGAAATGGTTTTTGAAATCGTTTGAATGAGTCAAATGTAGAGAATAGCGTTCTGGGCCCGAACTCTACGTTTTAGACTTGAAATGCAGAGTTGGTCCTATTTTGGTGGCTAAGAACGCAAAGGTCACGCTGCATTTTGATGTTATAACACAGGTCCGACCCGTGTGTTTTGATGTTGAAAACGGGTCTGACCCGTGCGTTTTGATGTTGCAACGCAGGTCCGACCCGTGCATTTTTTTCTAAGAACGTGGCCACGAGCTCTGTGTCTGGACTTGGCGCTGGGGATGAACCCTACGTTTTGATATTGTAACATAGAGATGATCTCTGCATTTTGATGTTACAACACAGGGAGGACCTCTGCGTTTTAAGGTTGTAACGTAGGGAGGACCTCTGCGTTTTGAGTTTGAGATGCAGATGTGAGCTCTGCGTCTTGATTTGAAGAGACCGTCAATTTGTAGTCTCTTTTGCTAGAGCGTTACAAAGATCATCATCTTATAACATTCGTCTTGGCTCCTTGAAAATATGAGAGTCGTCAGATTGTAACTCCCGATGTTGATTTTGAAGGCTGTTGATTAGAGCTTTTATCAGTTGTTATGAAGATCGTTGGATTATAACCTTCATCGATCTATGTGAAAGTCTTCAAATTGTAACCTTCTGAAAGTCGTCAGATTGTAACTTTCATCATCGGTGTTTGATGGGGATAAGCTATGACCTGTAGTAATTTTTAGATAGCCTACAACTCCTTTAACCAATCACTTCAAATTATTCTCAGAACAGTGTCCACAAACAGTTGAAGAGCAGGAAAAAATATATCGGATACCATATGCGAGTGTGGTGGGATCACTGATGTATGCTATGGTTTGCACTAGGCCTGACTTAGTCTATGAAGTAAGTTCAGTAAGTCGATTCATGTCAAATCCAAAAAATCACCATTGGGAGGCGGAGAAGTGGATTCTGCGTTATCTACGAGGGACTGCAAAGGTGGGCCTATTGTTTCAGTCTTTGAAGGATAAGGGGTTCAAGAAACTACAGGGATATGTCGATGCAGATTACGCAGGCAACCTTGATCAGCGGAGGTCGACGATGGGGTATGTATTCACAGTTTTTAACTGTGTCATTTGGAAGGCTGAGTTACAGGAAACTATGGCTCTTTCGATGACTGAGGCGGAGTACATAGCTGCAGTTGAGGCATCGAAGGAAGCTTTGTGGTTGCGGGGTTTGGTCAGGATGTTTGACATCATGCAGGATTCAGTATCTGTAAATTGTGACAGTCAGAGCGCGATTCATCTTGCGAAGGATCAGAGGTATCACAAGCAGACGAAACACATTGACATCAGGTATCACAAGATCCGATAATGGATTGATAGGGAAAAAATTATCGAATTGGTGAAGATCAGTACAAAGAAGAATATGGCGAATATGATGACAAATGCCATTCCGGTGGAGAAGTTCAAAGCATCTCTGGACTTCATCCACGTTCTTCAGAAGTAACTTTGGAGAAACACTCTTGGGAGGGAGTTGTATAAAGTGGGGGTTGATTTTGAAAAATCTTCGCGAATGACTGATTCAATGTGATGTGAGTCAAGGTGGAGATTGTTGAGTTCGTGATGACTCAAATTAGTTGAGAAGCAGGATTGGGTTTGGACTCTAATTAGGATTAGTTATACTATCCTAATTAGGATTAGATTGAAGGAATTAATTGAATTGAAAAATCCAATTAGGATTTAAGTTAGAGTTGTAATAGGATTGAGCAAAATCAATCTCTATATATATTGTATCAATCTATGGGTTTAAAAACAAGAACAAAAAAGAGTGATTTATATTCCACCTTTGTTAGGGGTGTATAGTTTCAACCTCTTGTAATCTCTTCTAAAAAAAATAGTGTTAAGTTAAATATTGGGTATTGGGTTAATAGGCTGTTACCCATTAACCATAACCCTATTTGTATAGCGATATATATCTCTCTTGTGATTCTCAATAAACAACAATTAGGGTTTTCTCTATTCTCTACATGGTATCAGAGCATGAAACCCTAGCCGTCACAAATCTTCATTCAAAAAAACCCTAGCCACCGCCCGCTGCTACAGTGCGCCGCCCGCTGCTACAGTAACGTCGCCGCTGCTACAGTGCCGCCGCACCGCTGTAGTGCCGTCGCGTGCTGCAGTGCCGTTGCTACAGTGCCCTCTATATCGTGTTGCCTATTCCCTCGACATCTCAGTCTTCGAACTGATGAGAGGACGATTGTATCCCTTAACATTTCAGTCATAGAACTGATGAGAGGAAGCCTCGACATTTCAGTCATAGAACTGATGAGAGGAAGAGTGTCTATCTCACGTTGTTGAGATACTTCACTTTTATTCTTGTTTCCTTCGAGAAACAAGAATATAGAAATTGAGCCTTTGTGCAAACAAAAGCCAGGGCTCTCTCCCTCAGGTGATCTCGCCTACGCAGCGTGAGGGCATGACTATCTATCACTCTGCCTCTAATCCTGCTCCTGATTTGCTCTTAGTTTATGTTTCAAAAACAGATCTCTCCTACTAATCTGCCTATTTGACTACTATTTGTCTCCTATTGTTGCTCAAAAATATAAATGACTACTACTTCGATGTCGGACATCTCCTCCTCTACTACTCCTTCTATTGTTGCTGGTGAGACTTCTGCGCCTAAGGTAGTCTTAGGGACTACTATTAAATTGAATGGAGCAAACTATTTGCTCTGGGCACAAGCTTTCCGCGTCTTCATTGGCGCTCAGAGCAAACTACCACATCTTCTTTCATCTCCACCACCAACCTCAGATCCCACCTACAATTCATGGCTCTCATCTAATTATTGTGTTATGACTTGGCTTCTCAACAGTATGGAAGCACAGATCAGTAGCAGCGTTATGTTTTTAACCACTGCGAAGGAGATGTGGGACAGCCTAAAGATTATGTACGGGAACAAGAAGAATGTTTCTCGTGTATTTGAAATTTATGAACGACTGTTTGCGCTCAAACAGGGAGATAAGTCAGTTCCGGAATTCTTTGGTGAATTGAAGGGACTGATAGACGAACTAGAGATGCATCAGCCTGCAGTAGCTGATGCAGCGACGCTATTAGGGTATTGTCATGATCTGGCAGTATCCAAATTTCTTTCTAGGTTGAACCCTAATTTACAGTCCCAGGTGAGAGGACAGATATTGGGTGGAGATACAATTCCCTCACTGACTTCTATATTCTCCAGAGACATGCAGGTCTCTACTGGTGTTACTTCTGATACTACTACACCATCTCCACCTACGATGGATCAGTCTGCCATGTTCTCTAATCGAGGCAAAGGCCGCGGTCGTGGTCGTGGTCGTGGCCGTGATTCAGGGGGAGGACGTTGCTCCTTTGGTGGGAGGCAATGTGAATCTGATAAGGGCTCACGACAGTGTGGTCATTGTGGGAGAACCAATCATATTTCTGAGAAGTGCTGGGAGAAGTTTGGTCGTCCTCAGTGGGCTTAGGTAGCTGATACAGAGTCGACTAACTCATCTATTTCTGCTACTACTTCTGGTGGTCTAGCTGTTACTGCTCCTACTGTTCAGATTTCTCAGGCAGATTATGAGAGGTTGCGCCAGCTAGAACTCTCTCAGAATATTCATTCTGCTACTCATGCATCCTCTTCAGGTATGGATGCTTACATAGCTTCTTCTCACAAACCCTGGGTACTAGATTCTGGAGCCTCATCTCATATGACAGGTATAAAGGATCACTTTGTATCTTTACATCTTTCTGATAAGTTTCCTTCTATCCGCATTGCTGATGGTACTCTTTCTCCTGTTCGTGGTGATGGAGTAGTTCATGCTACTTCCTCTTTAAAACTAACTGATGTGTTATATGTTCCCAAATTCCCTGTTAGTCTATTATCCATTAGCAAGTTTACAAAAAAAAATAATTGTAAAGTCACATTCTTTCCATCTTATTGTGTTTTTCAGGACCTAGCAACTGGGATGAAGATTGGTTCGGGGCATGAGAGAGGAGGTATGTACTATTTGGACGACAGTGTTTCAGAAGCTGGCCTTGTTGCATCACAGTCTGACTCCACTTTATTGTGGTACTGGCGTCTGGGTCATCCTTCACTACAAAAACTTAGATCAGTAGTTTCTGTTCAGCCATCTATTTCTTCTTTAGGTTGTGAGTCGTGTGAACTAGGTAAGCACCATCGTGCTACTTTTCAGAGTCGAGTCGATAAACGTAGTAGTTTTGCGTTTGAGTTGGTTCATTCTGATGTCTGGGGTCCTTATCGTGTTCCCTCTGTGCAAGGTTTTCAATATTTTATTATCTTTGTTGATGATTTCTCTCGCATGACGTGGCTTTATCTGTTAAAAGAGAGGTCAGAGGTCTCGCACGTTATTGAACTCTTTTATAATGAAATAAAAACTCAGTTCTCTACTTCTGTTCGTATTCTTCGTACTGATAATGCTTTGGAATATATGAAAAGTGATGTTTCAAAATTTTGTGCTCTTAATGGCATTATTCATCAGACTTCTTGCTCTCACACTTCACAACAAAATGGAGTTGCTGAGAGGAAGCATAGGCATATTCTAGATGTTGCTAGAACACTGATGATACATATGAATATTCCAAAATATTTGTGGTCTGATGCTGTTCTCACTGCAAATTATTTGATTAATCGCATGCCTTCCTCTGTCCTTGATGGTTTAATACCATTCAATTGTCTTTATCCTGATAAAAAACAATTCTCTGTGATTCCCCGTGTCTTTGGTTCTACGTGTTTTGTTCAGGATTTAACTACTGGTTTGGATAAGTTGTCATCTAGATCCATCAAATGTGTTTTTGTTGGATACTCTCGTACTAAAAAAAGGATATAGTTGTTATCATCCGTCCATCAGGAAATATTTTGTGTCTGCTGATGTTACCTTTTTTGAGTATGTCCCATATTTTTCGTCTGGTTCCACTACTATTGGCTGTCCACGGGTACCACTACCTTCTTCTGCTCCTACTACTATTCTATTACCTGCTCCTGTTGCTCCTGCACCGAAGCCTCTACTGACATACTCTCGCCGCCCAAAAGTACATGCCCTTGAATCTGCTACTGCTGAACCTTCATCTCCAGCTGTCGGTCCATCTCATGTTGAGACCTCTATTCCTTCTGACTTGGATATCCCTATTGCTCTTCGAAAAGGTAAACGGTCTTGCCCGAAATATCCTATATCTCTTTTTGTCTCTTATGACCGTCTCAACCCATCTTTTCGTCAGTTTGCCTTGTCCTTGTCCACTGTATCTATACCTAGGTCATATGAGGAAGCTATGTTAGTACCAGCTTGGAAACAGGCCATGGATGAGGAAATGAATGCACTACTTTCTAGAGGGACTTGGGACTTGGTTTTTCTACCTACTAGAGCGACTGTGGTTGGTTGCAGATGGGTGTATACCCTAAAATATCGCCCTAATAGGTCTGTTGACCGTTATAAAGCTTGCCTGGTTGCGAAAGGCTATACCCAGACATATGGCGTTGACTATTTTGAAACCTTTTCTCCCGTTGCTCGTCTCAACTCCATCAGAATTCTTTTCTCTCTGGCTGTTAATATGGATTGGGCGATGCACCAACTAGATGTAAAGAATGCTTTCCTTTATGGTGATTTGGACGAGGAGGATTATATGGAGCAACCTCCTGGGTATGTTGCTCAGGGGGAGAATATTATCTGCAGGCTGAGAAAGGCCATCTATGGGTTAAAGCAGAGTCCTCGAGCTTGGTTTGATAAGTTCAGCAAGGTTATTTCTAATGTTAGTTTCCAACGTTGTCAGTCTGATCACTCTGTCTTTCTTCGACGCACAACAACTGGTTTGGTTATTTTAGCCGTATATATTGATGATATCCTGCTGACTGGGAGTGACTTTTTGCCTTAACTGAGACTAAAGAGTATCTAAACCGTTATTTTATCACTAAGGACATGAGAAAGCCAAAGTATTTTCTTGGGATAGAAGTTGCATATCAAAAACATGGCCTGTTGTTGTCCCAAAGGAAGTATGTGCTAGATTTACTAGAAGAAGCAGGTCTCTTGGAATGCAAACCTGCAAACACTCCAATGGAGGCAAATGTTGATTTGTGGCGTGATGATACCTCTCTCCTAGATGATGCTGGACGATATAGGAGACTAATTGGGAAGCTAATATATTTGACAGTTACCAGACCTGATATTACTTTTGCAGTAGGTGTATTGAGCAGGTTTATGCACAAACCTAGAGAGGTTCATTGGACAGCAGCTCTGAAGATTTTGGCATATGTCAAGAGTTGTCCTGGCAAAGGATTGTTATATAAGAAGCATGGGCATACTCACATTTTGGCTTTCTCTGATGCTGGCTATGCAGGAGACATGAGAGACCGGAAGTCAACCTCAGGATTTTGTACTTTTGTTGGAGGTAATCTTGTGACTTGGAGAAGCAAGAAACAAGATGTAGTATCACGATCTAGTGCAGAGGCCGAATATAGAGCAATGGCTCACACTGCTTGTGAGATGGTGTGGCTAAGAAAGTTTATGACAGAGCTTGGTTTTGTTCAGCCTGGACCCATGCCAATGCATTGTGACAACTAGTCTGCTATTTATATTGCACAGAATCCTGTGTTTCATGAGAAGACAAAACATATTGAAGTTGACTGTAATTTTGTCAGAGATGCTTGGGAGAAGAAGATAGTATCTCTCATATTCACTCCGTCCTCACAGCAACTTGCTGATATTCTTACCAAGGCTACTTCTTCAAATGTGTTCTCTACTATATGTGACAAGCTGGGCATGATAGACATCTATGCTCCAGCTTGAGGGGGAGTGTTAAGTTAAATTTTGGGTATTGGGCTAATGGGCTGTTACCCGTTAACCATAACCCTATTTGTATGGCTATATATATCTCTCTTGTGATTCTCAATAAACAACAATTAGGGTTTTCTCTATTCTCTACAAATAGGATCTTCCCCCTTCTCCCCATAGACGTACACGGATCATCTTAATCGCGTGGAACCACAATAAATTTTGTTGTTTGCTGCTTGTCTTGATTGCTTGATAGATTTGGGGTTTCTTGATTGTTTAAGTTTTATCTTTCGCGGCTTGCATACTCCAACACCTCTCAAATACCAAGGGTCTTGCAAATATGCCCCACAAATGACCATAACTTGCGTCCCTCAGCTTAATTATGTTTTTATGAGCTCATCGAAGGTTAAAGTAGTGGGGTGGATTCACCCAGAACCATCCAAATTAAGTAAAACAGAGTCGGTACGCTAGAAAAAAATTAGCTGAGAAAGAATATTAATTTACCATGTAGGATTCAAGGCAAATATGGCTGGATTGGGCCATTTCCTGGCCCAACCGGTCCCCAGTTTGTAGGTTGACAGTTGCTAGGGTTCACACCATGGTTAAGATCAGTGTGTAGGGCTAGATAGAAATAGCATATAAAGTATTAGTCATAGTAATAATAAAATATTAGGGAACCCGTAGTAATAAGACACAGAATAAGACAGCGGCGCGATTCAACACGACATATTCTACACAAATAAAGCGTAGGGATGTCTGCTCGTAGACCAAAATGGTTTCGATAGTGGCAGCTTTTGCGCGTGTCCTATCTCCAAACCAAACCAAACTAAACCAAACCACCAGCATCATCATCACCACCACCATTTCCTCTCTAATTATATAATTAATAAACTGATACCTGTCCTATCTGAAAACAAAGATCTCGCATTCAAAAAAGGCAGAAAGCTGGGCAGAGGATCAGCCATAAATTAAAAACCCACCTTTACTCGCTCCATGTTTTTGTCTATATATATGCACACAAGCTAGCCATACGACTCTTGATCGACTTGATCAAGACTGCTACTCATTAGCGCTACAGCAGCAGCAGCAGAAGGAAAAGTTTTAAGTACGGTCAGAGTGCTGGAGTCGTCGAGAGAAAGAACAAAAGAGAAGCCTGCGTGACCTGTGACCAACTTTGGAGTGATAACAAGTAAAAGGTAATTAGCTAGTATAGTAGCTGGCTGGCTAGCTAGCTTTTTTAAGTATAAGTATTGCTGGGATATGGAGGAGGCGGTGATGTCAGGTGGTGGTTTGATGAGTAGCAGCGCGAGAGTAGGAACCAAGTGCGGACGCTGGAACCCGACTGCTGAGCAGGTTAAGGTTCTGTCCGATCTGTTCAGTTCGGGGCTGCGGACCCCGACGACTGAGCAGATACAGATGATATCATCTCATCTGAGCTCCTTTGGGAAGATAGAGAGCAAGAACGTGTTCTACTGGTTTCAGAACCACAAGGCTCGTGAACGTCACCACCACAAGAAGCGGCGTCGAGGAGGTGGAGGAGACCTTTACTGCTGCACTACTACCGCTCTCAAAACTACTCCCGATCCCAAGAAAGATGCAAGAGGTGGGTTCTAGCTACCTTCTTTCTCTCGTTCTGATTCTGATTTTATGCCTGACCGTAGGCCTTCGGACTTAATTTGGATGTTTTGTCATTTCCTCTCAATTTTTATGGGAATAAAATAACTGACTTATCTTTTATAAAAAGATAAGTTACTCTTTGGAAATAAGTTCATTTAACCAACATAGTTCAACAGTTAACACCTATGCTAGCTTTACGGTACGTTCAAAAACAATTTGAAAGAATCCACTCGTTATTATATATATTATTATCAAGAGGACTAAATAAATAATGAAAGAAGATGTAAGAAATTATGGACTACGTACGTACGCTCATATTAATTAGCTGTTTATTAATTATGGCCTTAATCATATATATGCAGGTGGCGGTGGTGAAGCAACCGAAGCAGCTGAAATGGTTTGGGATAGAAAGGATCAGAGAGAAATAGAGACGCTGGAGCTGTTCCCATTGAGTTCTTACAAGTTGCAGGAGCAGGAAAAGTGGAGGTCACTTAGGAGTGAATGGAGATCAGAAATGACATTATTCAATGCTGAGATCGACGATCCGCCACTAGACCTGCGGCTGAGCTTCCTGTAGACTAATTACGACCAGTACTAGCTAGGTGCATTAATTCTCTCTATTGACCGCATTCTTGGCCGTTGGAGAGGAGAGGGGGGTAAAAAAAAAGGGGGAGGTTAAAAGTTGGACTATAATGCGTTTGTATCCGTTGAGATCAGGATGGAAAATTAAGTAGTGCACTACGGAGTACATGCTGCAAATCTTAATTTGGTCCACGAATTATTCCCATCTACTCATCAGTGTCTGCAGCCGCACATGGCTCTGCATGTACATAATTCCAATCTCCAACACCTTCGTCAACATTTTAATATTGAACCCTTCAGCTACCACGTACGCTTACTCTCTAGCTAGTACTGTTTTCACTCACAAAGTCAAACTACCGTCGGCAAAACTTTTTACTCAGGAAACTAAATAGTATTGTACGTACTTAATAATCTTTTTTAGAGAGCATGAATGTCAGTAATCTTTGTCAGCAGCGCATTGATCAATTCTATAGCTCATCCTGTTCAAACTTCTGAATCCCTTTAACTTCTTTCCAAATGACAAATAAGGCCAGGCTAAACAAATTGGTTTACAATTAGATTCAAGTCTGTTATGCTGTCCTTGTTGAGGATTAATATAAGACAATTTGTCACTGGTAGCTATTTTCCGAAAAGTGCATTCTCGCCGCGCAGAAAATTTTGTGAATTAAAAGCTCCGATTAATTTTTGGTTTATTATCAGTTCTTCATTCTCTGTAAATATTAGTCTTCTTACTAGTTAATTAGTACCTATAAATCTCAGACGCTAAGCCTTCCCTCAAAATAGGAATTGAAAAAGAAAAAACAAGTTTGAACCTTTCTTCGGTTTTCTCAATAATTAAGATGATTGATAAACATAGATATGAGGGAATATCTTGATGATCTTGGCCGAACAGTTAATTAACAATAACACTGTTATCAACCTACAATATGTGGAGGACGCTCTTCTTCTCGGGAAGTGCTCAGAAGTGCACGCAAGCTGCAATTCTGCGGACTTTGTAAGTTTCAAGATGGGGTGAGGATTGAACATTAACTTCCAAAAGGTCAAAGGCAGGATAGATGTTTCGTTTCATTTCAGCTGAGAGTGCGTACATAAACAAGTTGGACCTGATAACTAATATATGAAGTTAAAACATGTTGTGCGCAGAAGCCACCAATCGTTGTGCTTCGAGGAACCAAATCAAACGCCGAGAGAGAAAACCAAACAATGCAAAATAACGCCACAAACACAAACAACTAATTTTACGTGGTTCGGCAAGTTGCCTACGTCCACGAGGCAAGAAGATGATGAGGTTTTCACTAATAGAGAAGAAGGAGCACAAACTGAGATTACAAATCACTCAAACAAACCAACTAATCTCACTAACAAATCTCTAATCCTCTCCAAACAAAAACCCTAACCAATAGTTCAGAAAATATTTTTTTCTGTGCTCCAAATATCCTCAATTCAATCCTCAATCAAAGCCAAAGAAAACCTTAAACGTGTGTTGCTATTTATACCAAACACAAATCCCAAACAGAATAAGAAACCAAAACAGACCCGAACCCGACTCGCGGTCGACCACGCCAAAACTCACGGTCGACAAAACAGAACGACAGAATCCAAAAAAAACCATTACAAGGTTTGGCGGTCGACCGTCGAAATCGTCGCGGTTGACCGTCGAAATCGTCGCGGTTGACCGTCCAAAGATCCTGAATTTGCACCAAGTCGTGCACATTGCCGGTAGATCGTGCCAAAACTCGATCAAACCCAAAGTATTTCAGGCTCTTTTATGTCAACTGAAGGTTGAACCTATCATACCCAAATTATTCCAGACTCTTTTATAAAAGAAACGAGACTGAAACACTTTGGAGGGGGTATTTATAGGCGTCAAAAATTATCTACGGGTTCCCGCACGCAACTTTGAAGCAAGGAGCAAGTTGACAAGGCGTACAAGTCAACGAGACGGTCAAACGGTGATGAAACAACTCGATCGGGAGTTATGTTTCGACCGTAAAAAATAAAACGCTACTCGTGTCTCATCCACTCCACCTATGATCCACCTATGGGAGATTGTAGATCCCTTCTCCGGCTTTCCAACGCACTTTGAATCACGTCGTCCTGAAATCGGATCGAATAGTTACGATAAAAACAGTCAAAGGGGGCAAAACGACGTCTCGGCCAAGGCCAAGACGGCAAGGCACATTTGTGTCTAGGCCAGGGCCGGTCTCGGCCTGGCCAGGACTGTCCCGAGCCCAAGAGACTGTCTCGACCTGCTTAGGACTATGCGCAGCCTAAGATTCTGTCCGGAGACCAAGATTCTGTCCGGAACCCAAGATTCTATCCGGAGCCCAGGATTCTATCCAGAGCCCAAGATTATGTCCAGAGCCCAAGATTCTGTCCGAAAACCAAGCTTATGTCCGGAGCCCAAGATTCTGTCCGGAGCCCAAGATTCTAACCAAGGCCTCCCCAACTGATTTGAGGTTATCTATAAACGTGGTTAGCTGGTTACAATTGAGGATAAGATCAAATTGTTCATTCTTATCCGAAATCAGGGTTTCTGAAGCCTATAAATATGGCTCTAGGGCCTTCATTTACATGAATTCGGAATTCTAAAGCCTCGACGAAGCCCTATCGAATTGAAGAGTGAGGAGCCACGAATTTCAGAGAGGAGGAAGAGATCTTGGCGAGTTCTTCGACATAAAGAATGAGAGTTCGATATGTTGAATATCATGTCTCCATGATATTATTTTGATGATAACAATTTATACAATGTGTGTTATACGAATGCACTAACATTTATATGCAGCTTTCAATATCAAAATATGAACAAGTACAAGTTGAGTTCAAGGCATTATGAAGTGAAGAAGATGAAGAATATATGAGATAATGTATTTTACATTTTCTTTACTTAGAATTATTGTACAAGCATTGATCACTCACACACACACACACACACACACACACACACACATATTTTAGAACACACTAACACAGGCTTAGTGTGTTGGTTAATTATAGAAATCCCCTATATTAACCATTAGTGTTTATAATTAATATTTGAGAGTCAAAACATTTCATACATTACATTTTTCTGTAAAACTCAGATATAGTCGACTAATGCTTAATATGGTCGACTACAAAAGTTTCAGTCATGTTTCTGTAAAACACATGACTAGTCAACTAATGCTTAATATAGTCGACTACAAAATTTTCAGTCATGTTTCTGTAAAACATATGACTAGTCGACTAATGCTTATTATAGTCGACTACTAAGAAATTTTTCTGATTCACTAAGTCGATTTTAACTCAGTGTAGTCGACTACTATGTCTTGTAGTCGACTACAGATACAGTTTTTTTAGATTTTAAAGTTTGAATTAATATCTGTTTATAGCCGTTTTTAAACATTTTTAAAGTTAAACTTCTTGCCTTTTCAAGGGCTATAAATAAGTTATTTGTTCAGAAAAATGCACAAAATTTAGATACCCATAAGCTTTGATATTTGTACATCTTTCAAGTGTTAAAAAATTCATATTTTGAGAAAAAGAAAAGTTTTCTGAATTTACCTTTGATCCTCATTAAAATACTTGTTTAGGCAATTAACAGAAGTTAGAATCATTCCTAAGCCACTACTACACTACACTACAAATCAAGGCTTATAGGAATTGAATTGTTGCTTCAATAGTTCTCTCGGTTTGTGAGAGGTGTTAATCTCTTAGTTTAGAGATTTTTGTGTGATGCGGCATAAACATGTACCAAAAATATTGCAAGTTCACAACCGTGTCAAGTTATAGTATAAAAAGTTATCGATCCCACGAGAAAGGTGTTTTGTAGGAGAAAATATAAAATCGGTTCTTATGTTGTGTATGTGACAAATAGGAGTGATGAGTGAATGTGATTGTGAAGAGATTAAGAAGATGATAGTGTGTAAATAGGCACAAAATATAAGTGAGAGTGGATGTGACAATGAATGAATGATTTCCACAAGGAGAGATGAGTAAAATCAAGAATCAAAAAGGCAAATCAAGAATAAAAATAAAATTTAAGAAAGTAAAGATGGCGGATTCAATTAAAGATATGGATAATCTAGAATTGAATCCACTTCTTAGAAAATGGTGATTCCCTAGAGGGTTCTAACCTAAAGGCGTATCAAAGAAAATAAAAATAAATAAAAAGAAAAACTAAACCCAAGAGGGTTCTAGCCTCAAGGTGAATAACATAAGAAATTAAAATCTAACTGTTTGGTGGAAAATTTGTAATAACAAGACAGTGAAAGAAAAATTAATTTGTATTCTCTCAAAATCGATTACAATTGGATTTTCTGATTACAAAAGAGAGGAGAATGATCTGGATTCTTCCCTTTGTTTAATTCTGGGTTCTTCACGGTGGCGATGGAGTGCCTCCCTCGAATGCTCACGTCGAGTTTGCTCTCCGTTGACGATCCGAACGTCTTGATTCACTGGAACATGGTATTCTTCTCACGATTTGACGTTGTGGAGAACTTGCAAAGCAAGTTTTTGAACTCTGAACGAGTTTGTTTGATCTTAACCGTAATTGGTTAGACAAGCCAAAGATCTCTTCTTTTCTGCCAAGGAGAAGGATCCAAAAGCCAGCCTCAAAAAGCCCGATCCGAACTAAAATGATTTCTTAGTTATTTATAGAGGATTAGGGGTGTAACCGTCCCTTTAATTCGCTCCTAAATGGGGATAATGGGATATAACCGCCCTTTAAATCACTCATGAGTGGAGTTATGATCCCCTCATATCGTGGGAAACAATTTTGAAACCGTTCAGCTCGTGTTTGAACGAGTCAAACGCAAAACCCGCGTTCTGGCATGCATTCTGCGTTCGAACGCAGTATCTGGAAATTTGGACGTAGTGTCTGAAAACTCGGACGCATCAGCTGGAAGCTGCGTTGGAAATTTATTAGAAGCTGCGTTTGGCAGCGGATGAAAGCTACGTTGGCAACTTTTGGAGCTGCGTTTGTGATCGAACATGAGCTGCGTTGGCAACCGGATCTGAGCTGTGTTTGTAGCTTTTGGAGCTACGTTGGCGGCCGAATATGAGCTACGTTGGCAGCCGGATCTGAGCTGCGTTTGCAGCTTTTGGAAGCTGCGTTTGGCAGCGGATGGAGGTTGTGTTTGGCAGCGGATGGAGGCTACGTTTGCAGCTTTCAGAGGCTGCATTTGAGCTGCATTCGTGGCTATGAACGCGGTGCGTCTTGATGCTGATACGCGGGGAGGACTTCCACGTCTTGGTTTGAAGAGACCGTCGATTTGTAGTTGTTTCTGTCAGAGCGTTGCAAAGATCGTCGTTTGGTAATCTTTAGCTCTTTGATATATGAGAGTCGTCAAATTGTAACTCCTGATGTTGATTGTGAAGGCTATTGATTAGAGCTTTCATCAGTTGTCGTGAAGATCGTCAGATTATAACCTTCAGCGATCTACGTGAAAGTCTTCAAATTGTAGCCTTCTGAAAGTCGTCAGATTGTAACCTCCATCATCGGTGTTTGATGGGGAATCAGCTATCTATTGTGATTTTTAGACAGCCTACACTAACTACAAAATAAATTATAAAATCTAAAATACAAAATAAATTGTAAGAATTAAATGCAAGAAAATAAATCTACTCTATAAGCATGAAATAAATCTAATCTATATGCATGAAATAATCTAAGGCAAGAGGGTTCTAGGCTATTGGCTATTTAAATAAGAAAATAAAATCTAATTACAAGCATAAAAATAAATCTAAACTAATAAGCAATAAAAGAGAAATAAGAAAAACAAACGTTCAAATTAATCTCCATCTTCATCTTCATCTTCATCATCCAACAAAGAGAAGAAAAGAAAATTTTAAAGTGGTAAAAAAAAAATTTAATTGTAACAAAAAGTGTATGTAGGAAAATTTGCAAGGAAGAGAATAAAAGAAACTTGAATTGAATTCCTTTAATTCCGATTACAACTTGATTATAAAAGAGAAGAGAACGAATTTGATTCTCTCCTTTATTTAAAACTGGGTTCTTCACGGTGGCGATGGAGTGCCTCCCTCGAATGCTCGCGTCAAGTTCGCTCTCCGTTGACGATCCGACGTTTTGATTCACTAGAACGATGTCTTCTCCTCACGATTTGACGTTGTGGAGAACTTGCGTGGCAAGTTTTAGAACTCTGGACGAGTTGATAACTCTGAACGAGTTTTGAAGAACTCTGTAAAAGAGTTGTTTTGAACCGAAGATCGGTTGTAAGCCAAGGATGAAGAAGCTCCTCGTTGCAGATCTCCCAAGCTCCAAAAATGCTCCAAGGATCCCCCTTTGCTGCCAAGTCTTCGTTTCCAAAAGCCAGCCCAAAAAGGAAAAGGGACCTGAACTCAGTTGAGTTTACCCCTATTTATAGGGAATTAAGGGGTGTAACCGCCCCCTTAATTCTCTCCATAATGGGGTTGAGAGGGGTGTAACCGCCCCCTTAATCCGCTCCCAAGTAGGGCGAAAATCCCTCAGATCGTGAAGGGAAAACGGTTCCTGCAACCGTTCAGCTCTTGCTTGAACGAGTCAAACGCCCACGTTGGCATTCAGGATCCTAAACTCGCGTCTTAGAAATGAGACGCGAGGTTGGGTGTTGGCTGAACATCCAGAACGCGAGGGTCGCTCGCGTTTGCCTTGCTGCAGCTTGGAAACGCTGAGGTCGGGTGTTAGTTGAACCTCAAGAACGCGAAGGTCGTTCGCATTTGTCTTGTTGTAGCTTGGAAACGCTGAGGTCGGGTGCACTTCCAGAATTGTAACGCGGGGATGACTTTCGCGTTTTAGAAGAAGTTGGTTGGCTTGTAACCTCTTCTGTAGAGCGTTGTAAAGACCATTGTTGAGTGATATTCACCTTGGCTGCTCGAAAATATGAGAGTTGTCAGATTGTAACTCCCGATATTGATTGTGAAGGCTGTTGATTAGAGCTCTCATCGGTTGTCGTGAAGGTCGTCAGATTGTAACTTCCATCATCGGTATTTGATGGGGGATAAACTATCTATTGTGATTTTTAGACAGCCTACAAAAAGTTACAAATTTGGAAGGCCTTCTCAATTAAGAGTAGCCCTCCTCTCCAAAAGGAGTTACAAAAATTTTCACACCCTCAACCCCTCACTCTCAACCCCTATTTATAGTAAACAACAATGAATGAGAGCCCTTGGATGAAGACTTAAGCCCTAAGGAATTATTTTTAGCCTTTAAGCTTTTGGGATTGGATTCTTAGGCCTTTTGTTTGTTTTCTTAATTAATTCAATGAGTTTTTGTTGAAAGAAGAGATCTTGGGCTTTATTCTTCATTAACCTTCAAATTCTTCCCATAATTACTTCTCCAGCACAGAAATTCAGATTATGCTTCTTTGTACAAATATTTTTTTATGATATGTTCCGATTTCAGAGATATCATAAATACAAAAGTTATAGATCTCGTTCTCAACTTTCCAGAGAATGTTTATTCAGCCAATTCCGAGTTGATACGAGAGAGATATGACCAAAACACCAAACATTACCGAAATGTCCAGATTGCATGATTTGTTTCCTTTTTTCACAAAACTTCTTCATTTGTTCCTTGATGGTATATTTATTTTTCTTGGGCTTTTGGGCTTGGACTTTTGGGCTTGTTGCTTCATTTCTTTATTTACTAAAGGGGTATTTATTGAGAGATAAGAGTTTGAGATTTATTCTTCATTAACCTGTAATTAAAAGATAAAAATAATTTTTAGTGGTATAGTTATTCATATAAAATAGATAATGAGGATACAAAATTATAATAAAATATGATTACCAAATACCCCCACACCTAAATTTTTGCTAGTCCTCTAGCAAAGAAAGAAAAATAAAAGAAAACATAACTCACTTTTGCAAGAATCGCGGTTGTATTTAGCGCATACAATAAGCCTTTAAACCCCTAAGTTACCCTAGTGGACGAGTTATAGTCTCGTTAGGGTTTGTAGTAAATATACCCATAAAATTCGGTCATCTTACCAAATTAAAGAAGTTAGTAAATAACTAAATTTACTTGATAATTGAAGCTAGTTATTACTTAAGAAAACGTTTTTATAAATAACTTTAAGGTAAATTTTCTAGAAAATCTTCTCATTATAGCAATACAAAACCAAGCCTAACTTAAAAATTTAATTTAAAAGTTTTAAAAAGAACATGCTAACTCTTTATTTAAAATAATATTCAAGTTGCTTGATCTAAAATATTTTCCAAGACCATATATACAAATATAACTATATATATAAAACATTTATTAGTATTTTTATTTTTTATTTTTTTATATTATTATTTTTTTAATTTTTTTTTAACTCTTTTTTCCTTGGTGATTTTTTCTTCCTTTAATTTAATAGTTTTTTTTCTTTTGGTGCTTATTTTTCGCACTCTTCTTTTGTAATTATTTTATATGTATATGTATATATATTCTGAAAAATATGTAATTCAAGATACTTTGAAAAATTATTTTTAACTCTAAGCTAAGCATGCATAAATTCCATTATTTTAAATAAAAATCTAAGTTAAGGCTTAAGTGAACTATACTACTTTGAAAATCATTTCTTAAGAAATTTATTTAGAGTTATCATAAAAGGTAAACTTAAGTAAATAACAAACTAGAGATTAGAAATTTTAAAATTTATCAAATAAATTAATTATTACATAACTCTATCAATTTGGTAGGTGATGATATTTTTATAAATTCTTTTAAGGAAAAGAAAAAAAAATGACAAAAATCAATTATTACAAAACTAATTCTCACCCCCCACACCTAAATTTTACAATATCCTCAATGCAAACTCTATGATGCATAAAGTAAAGCAGATAAGAAGTGACGTACTTATATTTGATAAAAATCTATAATTACCTTTGGTCTGAGGAGGATAGAATCAAAATTTTATTATTCTCTTCTTTTTTTTCTTTTTTTTCTTTTTTTATCTCTTTTTTTTCTTTTTTTACAACTAAACGAGAAACTCTCAAATGAGAGAAGAATAAATTCTTTTTATTATTCTGAAATAAACAAAACAAATAATGTAGAATGAAGTGTTCAACACGAAGAGCTCGTATTCTACATTGAATCCTACCTTATTGTTGAAAATTCTTCCCCGGATTTTAAATAAATTCAGAATGATATAATCAATAATGTAAAATTCCAAGCATTTCGGGGTGTTCAGTAATTCTTGCAACAAAGTAAGGTAGGTATTATTGGTGTCATGCATTTTGCATTTCTTAATGAACTTAGACTTTTGTACTGTGAATTTTTGTTTTCTAACAACCAATTCTTCTGTAGCATTTTCCTCAACCCCAAGTTTCATGGTTGAGTTCTGAAAATTTGGTTGTTGATTATTCCCCAAGAAAGAGTTCTTCAAGATTTAATTCAAAGCAACAAATGGTTAACATAGTTTTATTATTCTCAAAGACCTGATGCTATTTCTAAAATTTCCAACTCCTCATCAAAAATTTCCTCAAAACTTAAATCAGACTCTTCTTCTTCTTCTTCTTCTTCTGATCTTTCCTGAATGTAATTTATTTCTAGATGTTGATTATTCGGCTGGTCCCCTAGATTAAAAATGTTAAGATCAGCAATCAAATACTCAAAGGACAGCTTTATTTGACCAGTTCTACAGTTGATGAGAGCATTAGAAGTGGCTAAGAAAGGTCATCCTAAGATGACAGGTGTCTGTCCTTTGGGATTGGAAACAGGCTATGTTTCCAAGACTATAAAATCTACTGAAAAAATAAAATCTCCAACCATAATCAGAATATTCTCTAACTCACCCATAGAGACCTTAATAGATTTATTAGCCAACTGTAAGGTGCATCTGGTTGGGTTCAGTACACCTAGACCCAATTGCTAGTAGACTGAATATGAAAGCAAATTAACACTGGCCCCTAAGTCTAAAAGCGCCTTATCAATGTGAGTATTACCAATGATACATGAAATGATGGAGGAAACTGGATCTTTACGTTTCAAATGTATGGGATTTGATAGCATTTCACTGATATTGGCGGCTAAAAAGACTTTCTTTGGAACATTTATTCTCCTCTTCTTAGTGCATAATTCTTTTAAAAATTTAGCATAAGATGGAATTTGTTCAATTACATCTAAGAGAGGAATGTTAACCTTAACCTGGTTGAATGTTTCTAGGATCTTCTCCTCCTGAGGAGAGTGTTTCCTAGGCCTGAGTCTATCTGGAAAGGGAGCAACTGGTCTAAATCTATCAAAAGCAGGCTTAGGTTCGGGTTCAAGTTCTTGGTCATCTGAGGGGGGTGATTGTTGAATAGATTCATCAGAAGGAGAAGGAGAAGGAATTTGTATTGGATCAAAAGTTTGATTTGGAGGAGTTCTCACTTGATTATTGACCTGTCTACCTGACCGAAGTGAATGGATTGCATTCACTTGAGCTTCATAGAATGAACTGCATCCTGTGTCTTTAGGGTTGACCTTGGGTTGACTCGGAAATTTTTCTTTCTCTCTTTCACTCACGGCACTAGCTAGTTGACTAAGTTAGGATTCTAATCTAGCTATAACTTGAGTGTTGGAGTTAAGCATTTGTCCAGTTGATTGCATGAAGGAATTCATAGTGCTAGACGTTTGAGTCAACATATTCATGGTTTGAGTGGAGGCCTTAATTATGGTTTCCAAACCCCTTTCCAAGACATTTGAGATGTTTATCCTGATCTGGATTGTGAGGAGTCTGAATTACAGCTTGATGAAGCGGAGACTGATTTTAATACGGCAGATTGAGTTGTTAAAATTGTGGATGAGAATTGAAAAGAACTGTGTTTCCCCTAAAAAATTATTGGTTTGAAAAGAGAGTGAAGTTTTGAGTTCCGGAGTGAGTTCCCTGATTACATGCAAAGTTTGGGTGATTTCTCCAACCTAGGTTGTAGGTTGGAGAGAATTGATCATTTGCGTAACGCTAGAATGTTCGACTCTAAAGCTTCTAACCTACGCACGATTGTGGCCATCTTAGCTTCAGATGCAATGTTCGACTCTAAGGAAATACCACTGGACTTGGGTTGGGGAAGTGATGACACTCGGTCATCACAGTGTTCCCATTGCATGGTTTTTTCAGAAATACTCTATAAAAACTCCTAAGCTTCATCAGCGTTTTTCCTCATGAAATCTTCGTGGCACATTGATTTTAAGGATGTTTTTGCAGAATAATCCAATCCTTCATAAATTATTTGGCTCAATCGCCATTTTTTTAAACCATGATGAGGACATTGGATGAGAAGATCTTTAAATCGGTCAAAATACTTCCAAAAGGGTTCTCCCAGGATAATTTTAAAATTCATGATGTTGTTTCTTAGCTTCACCGTTTTATGGATCGGGAAAAATTTCTTAAGAAAAACGGTGATACATTCCTCCCAAGTAGTGATGGAATTTATGGGTAAGCTATACAGCCATTTGTTTGCTTTGTCTTTGAGAGCAAATAGAATAAATTTGAGTTTGATCGCATCTTCTATTAATTCTCTCATTTTAATCATAATACACACTTCCTCAAATTCCGAGATAAAAATATATGCATCTTCTGTTTTATTTCCAAGAATTTTGGAAAGCATGTTTATGTAATGCGGTCTAAGCTCAAATTTTATTTCATTTGTTTCGGGGAGCCTAATGCAAGAGGGGATTGCATTCCTAATGGGATAGCACATATCTTGAAGAACAGGTAGATTATGATACGCCATTTCTATGATTGGTTCAAAATGAATTAAACGATGAGAATTATCCCTAACCCAAGCTTTCATACACCAAAACTATTTCTTTTTATATTTCTTTTTATAAAAGTTGGTTTTTTTTAATGAGGAGAGAATGGAAAAAGAGGAAAATCCTAACTAAAACAAATCAAAATCAATCACTTTTCAATCACTCTAACTCTAGGGTTAAGCCTAACTCAACTAGACTTAACCAAAAACTCCTAAAGTGAAAAGATTAAAGTTTTACCCGGATAGTTAGCCAGGTAAGGATAGTACTAGAGGGTGATGAAATCCCTCACATTATCTTGATTATGGGGTTTTGCCCTTAAAAATATTTATAAGTGTGTGCCAAATCACTTGGTGAATTCTTACTAACAATATGAAATGCAACCCTATGAATTAAAAGCAACTAAAAAGGATGAAAAAGAAAAAATCTTTTTTTAATTAGGGTTAACAATCAAACAAATGAGAAGGGGGAAATTATTTGAATTTATTATCTTGTTAGTAAATATCAAAATGAAGGGTGAATTTTATTATGGTCAACGAAAATAATTTTTTTTAAGTCCTAATTATCTCTAATTGTGAAGAAGTAGCTAAAGGGTGGAATTTAAAATTCTAGAAAGAAGAGTTACCTACAAGCAAATCTTCAAATCCTAGTTCTCCAATCCGTAATCTTCAATCTCCAAGCGTTTCCTTCACAATAAACACACAAGTTAAAGAACCAAAATAATTAAAACCTACTTAAGCACCTTCCCCGACAACGGCGCTAAAAACTTGATGCGGCATAAACATGTACCCAAAATGTTGCAAGTGCACAACCGTGTTAAGTTATAGTATAAAAAGATATTGATCTCACGAGGAATGTGTTTTGTAGGAGAAAATATAAAATTGGTTCTTATGTTGTGTATGTGACAAATAGGAGTGATGAGTGAATGTGATTGTGAAGAGATTAAGAATGTGATAGTGTGTAAATAGGCACAAAATGTAAGTGAGAGTGTATGTGACAATGAATGAATGATTTCCACAAGGAGAGATGAATAAAATCAAGAATCAAAAAGAAAAATCAAGAATAAAAATAAAATTCAAGAAAGTAAAGATGGCGGATTCAATTAAAGATATGGATAATCTAGAATTGAATCCACTTCTTAGAAAATGGTGATCCCTAGAGGGTTCTAGCCTAAAAGCGAATCAAAAAAATAAAAAAAATAAAAAGAAAAATTAAACCCAAGAGGGTTCTAGCCTCAAGGTGAATAGTATAAAAAATTAAAATCTAACTACAAAATAAATTACAAAATCTAAACTACAAAATAAATTGTAAGAATTAAATACAAGAAAATAAATCTATTCTATAATCATAAAATAAATCTAATCTATAAGCATGAAATAAATCTAAGGCAAGAGGGTTCTAGCCTCTTGGCTATTTAAACAAGAAAATAAAATCTAATTACAATGAAAATAAATCTAAACTAATAAGTAATAAAAGAGAAATAAGAAAAACAAACCTTCAAATTAATCTCCATCTTCATCTTCATCTTCATCATCTAACAAAGAGAAGAAAAAAAATCTAAAGTGGTAAAAAAATTCTTTTATTAATTGTAACAAAAAGTTACAAATTTGGAAGGCCTTCTCAATGAAGAGTAGCCCTCCTCTTCAAAAGGAGTTACAAAAATTTTTACACCCTCAACCCCTCACTCTCTACCCCTATTTATAGTAAACAATAATGAATGAGAGCCCTTGGATGAAGACTTAAGCCCTAAGAAATTAATTTTAGCCTTTGAGCTTTTGGGCTTGGATTCTTAAGCCTTTTGCTTGTTTTCTTCATTAATTCAATGGGCTTTTGTTGAAAGAAGAGATCTTGGGCTTTATTCTTCATTAACCTTCAAATTCTTCCCATAATTACTTCTCCAGCGCAGAAATTCAGATTGTGCTTCTTTGTATGAATATTTTTTTATGATATGTTCCGATTTCAGAGATATCATAAATACGAAAGTTATAGATCTCGTTCTCAGCTTTCCAGAGAATGTTTATTCAGCCAATTCCGAGTTGATACGAGAGAGATATGGCTAAAATACCAAACATTACCGAAATGTCCAGATTGCATGATTTGTTTCCTTTTTCACAAAACTTCTTCATTTGTTCGTTGATGGTATATTTATTTTTCTTAGGCTTTTGGGCTTGGACTTTTAGGCTTGTTGCTTTATTTCTTCATTTAATAAAGGGGTTTTTATTGAGAGATGAGAGTTTGAGATTTATTCTTCATTAACCTGCAATTAAAAGATAAAAATAATTATTAGTGGTATATTTATTCATATAAAATAGATAATAATGGTATAAAATTATAATAAAATATAATTATCAGTGTGTAATTTGGCAAGGTGTTTGTCAATTGGTGTTGCAATTTGTAGGGACTTACAAATTGGTTAGGTTTGCTTTTGATTTTGTAAGTTTATTCAAAATCATAGTGAAAATTCTCAAGCGGGATTTGCTTGGGGACTGGATGTACACCAGATTTGTGGAACCTGTATAAAACTTTGTGTTTGTGTTTGTGAATTTCTGAGATTGCCATTTTTTATTTGCAATTTATAATCTACTTTGCATAAATTTTAAAAGAATACTATTCACCCCCCCCTCTAGTGTTCTAGTGTATCTATTTCAGATCCTTCATGATAGATCTGCAGTCCGGTTCGTCCCTTTTCCTTAAGATCGCACCTAGCTGCGATTCTCGAGAAAAGTGATTATCTTGCTTTGCTGAGATAGTTACTTTGGCTTCTTGTCTCCTTTGCGAGGCAACGAAATTTAAATTGGATCTGATCAGTCGGTGGTCCACGGATAAACCTCGATACAAGCCAAGACCCCACGCAAGCAGCGGGTGATAAACGTCTATTATGTGTTTTTTTAGAAAGTTATAATTTTTATTTTCATTTGTTGAGATTATTGTAACGATTAAAGTTGTGATGAGTCCGTTAATGAAAGAACCAACTTTCTACCGAAACATTATGATAAAATAAACTAACAAATCATAAGGTAAATTTTGAGCAAACTAACATGAAGAACTTTGTTTTCAGGAAACTAACATGAGCTGTTTTATTCAATTTTTTCAACCATGAATTAAGCCTTTGCACAGACTACCATCTGTAACCTCCATTACTTCTTTTCATCATATCTTCTCCTCTATTTGCAAGACTGTCGATATGCTGTTACACCTTTTCTTTTTAATGAACTAGTTTTTACACACGTGCAATGCACGTGATTTAATACCATGATTAAGTATTTTTGACAGTTTGTGCTCATTTTTTTCTTTAAACTCTTACATCCCGATTATTTTTTTATGTTTGTTTAAATGGGATACACCCAATATAAATTTTCATGTTGATATTTGAGTTGACAAAAAACAAATATAATTT
>BQKN01001105.1:626422-640804 GCA_022839385.1 Asparagus kiusianus
GTGCAAAGACATCTTTCGAGAATGGGACGGACAAGAGCTCGGATCTTGGAGATGGCCAGCATCACGATATCATCCGGGCTATTTACAAGATTGGTAGTCATCAACGAGCCCCTACCCTGCTGGGGGAGTTCATAATACCAAACCCAACCTCAACATAATAATTAAGCGGGTCATTAACAATTATTAAGCCCAGAAACAATTATTAGACCTATGACAACATTTTATATTAAATGTTGTATTAGACTCTGAAAACCGTTACGATAGATATCTAACGCAACAGTTAAAACCGTTGCGCCTTAACCGTTGCAATAGATCAATTATGTGGTAGTGAAATAAAAAGTAGATCAAATCTATTACTTTTACAATAATGAAGTAGAAATTAGCAGAAGTACCTTTTTTGTTTCATAAATTTTAAAAGTAGAGGAAATGATATTACTTCCACTTCATTCATTTTTTTAGATAGCAATTATAATTATTATTAGCATGAAAGAATGAAGATCTTTCAGGATTTGATTTAGAAATAGAGAGTATCATTGAAATAGAAAAAATAGTTTTATTCCTAAATCGACTAAATTTCATCTACTTTCGAGGTACTTTTGAGTCTTGAGAGGAGGAAAAAGATTTAAGAAGTAGGGATGACATGTAGGCGCCATGTCAATATTTAAACAAGTACTAGAAATAGTTTTTCCCAATAGACAAGCATACTTTTCTTGCTCAGAAGTAGTTCCTACTTCCATGACTTCAGCTACTTCATTACTATTTCTATGCAAACAAACATATGCCCTCATATTCACACAAGAATTCCTATCAAATTAAATATATCCATAATTATCAAATTCTAATTATAATCAATTATTTCACAATCCTAATCAAATCATAACTATCCATACCTAAAAATATTTAATAATTATATTTTAATCCTTTTTTCTTTACATATATATAAACTAGTCTTTTAGCCCGTGCTAAGCACGATCTTATCGTAATTCATATGTATTTTGTCGTGTTTTAATCACTTGTATCTGAATATAATTTACAAGATTTAATGACTGCCCCACTTAAAAGCACATGAACCCCAACCCCCTCCCCCTCAACCCCACAAATTGAGGTTAGAGAACATGTCTCCGCTTGGAAATCATGATACTACAATTTATATAATGCTATAATTAAAATTAATATTATTTAAACTATTTTTTCATATGAAATGAATAAAATGAAGATAATCACAATATACCTAAATGCAACTTAAATGAAATTAAGATAGTAAGACATAAGATAGTTTAATGTTCAAAGAATATTATTTGTAAATAATAAATTAAGATCATTTAAACTATTTTCATATGTAGTGAATAAAATGAAGATAATCAAAAGGAAAAATTCTGAAAATAGACCACATTTGCTAAATATTTAGTAAAATCGACAATTTTGCTAAATATTTAGCAAAATCGATCTCTTTTTGGCCTGTTGGCCAAAAAAAGGTTGATTTTAAAAAAATATCTTGAAAAAACATACGGAACTACTAGTCCCGTATGTTTTCAACACACTAATTAGCGATTAGAAAATATACGAGACTAGTAGTCCCGTATGTTTTCTGGCAGCTGTTCGTGGTTGAACAAAACGTACAGAACTACTAGTCTCGTACATTTGGCAATCCCAACTTAGCCATTTCTACGGGACTACTAGTCCCATAGAAAAGTCGAATAAATCACACTCTGTGCCCTAAATTCCGCTATTCCCCTTAAAATCTAACTTCTCTCTCCACCTTCACTCCCAAACCCATCTCCCTCCCTCCCAAACCCATTGAAATCTCTCACAAACCCGATTTCCACACCCAAACCCAATCTCCATCTCTCCCAAACCATTCTCCATCTCTCCCAAACCCAATATCTTTCTCCCAAAGCCAACTCACCCCCTCCTCCCTCAAATCTGACGCCGAACTTGATCTCCGACGCCAACGAGATCCGATTTCGTCAAGGTAACAATTTCAATTTTTTTTCATAAATTTCTCCATTTCGTTTAGTTAATATGTATATTTAGAGGTATATCTAGAGGAAATAATGAATTATGATCATCAATTTTGTCACGCCCCGCTTCCCAAAATACCAGGGAAACGGAAAGTGAACAAGCCCGCGACGTATTAGACTGAGGAGAGATAAGTGCTAGACCTCTTCTTCTCAATCTAATACGCTAAGCGTCTGGAAATAAAACAAAGCGAAGTCACAGGTCCCCGATCATAATAGCAAGAATATAAAGACAACTCAGAATAAAATAATACATATCACAAATGAATATCATCCCTGACATAAAATACGGGTCAAACATCCCTTATACAAGACTATCTGAACGAAATACTGAAAATATAAAATACAATGATCCAGCGGAAAGAAATGCTATAAAAAGAAAACTAAGATCAGATACTAAGCTTCAGCTTCTTCTGCTACACCGTCTTCAAGGCACTCCTGCTGAGAATCCTCTGGCTCCTGTCGATCTCCCAACTGAACCTGCTCTTCTCCTAAGTCTGACGTACACCAGAGAAAACAGGTGTACGTCAGGTGCATGACGCACGGCAAGACCCGACCCCACAAAGAAAATAGAACGAACAGAAAAAGCAAGCAGAAAACAATACGACAGTAGAAATAACAAAGGAAACGTACATCTGGAAATCCAACGAGATCAACCAACAAATCGATCATGCAGCAAGCGATCAGAATAATCATCCAAGTCACAAGATCATACGACTAGATGGGATCAATACTTAAAAATCTACAACTCGAGACGTAGTACGTCGAGCGAAATAATCCAAACAAGGAAACCCTCATGTATATACCATATGTCTCAAATTGTAGATAATTAAATATTAACATCGATCTATGTATGAAAAGAAGCATAACTGGTCCGTATCTCACATGTATCCAAATCATCCAAGTGACGAAATCATATAACTAGCCATCCTATCACAACTCACTGGTCCATCTCTCACAGAGTCAACACTCATATCATCGGATAACTGACTGTTCACAAATCCCCTACGCGCATCCAATCCCGCTACACATGCGGCCAGAGGACTACACGTAAACCGTTTTCTGCCTGGTTCGAACTCAAGCACAACTCGGGTGACGAAACGATTTCACTGACTAAAGTGATGTACACACTTCACTTTAGCCCTACAAACCAACCCCGGTGGCGACACCAACCACGGGAGCGAGCCTGGAAGATACATCAACAGTCTTATCCGATCACATGAACATTAACTTCCCCATCCCAACTTTTCTCGTTTTTCTAATCAACCATAATCCTCATTGAAACTCGGGTTCACCACCTAAACTCGGTCAACGCACACACACATGTCACTAAGTCTGTTCATGATGCACGAGGCCACTAAGTCATGAACTACTAAGGGTTCTCAACCACAGCAGATAATAACAAAACAACTGATCATGTACAATAATATCATTAAAGCAGGTAATCGAAATTAAGAGTCATAAATTTATAAACAACCAACTATGTAATTTAGAAAAATAATCTTTTTACAAAATAATTTATTTTAAATTATTGTAATCTTCCTAAAATAATTCCCTTCACAAAATAATTTCTTTTAAATCATCATAATTATCAAAATATAATTCTTTTGACGAAAATAACTTAACAACTCAAAATGACCCTTTTTTCCGAAATAAATACTTTAAATTATCTATTCTAATAATTATTCAAAACCAACTCATTTTTCCAATTAATCCTTATCTCATCATAATAATTCTAAAAATAATCTTTAAATATATTCTTTCTTTAAAAAAAACATCTCAAATAACCACTTTTACCCAAAATACTTATTTCTTTATCTAACATCATTATCAATAAGATCATCAACAAGCCCACGCAATATACACACTACGACATAATCTAAAAATTGAATGACGAGTCAAAGAATATCGGGATCTTGCCTGCGAGACCATGGGGTCTGACGACGAGGCGACAGCGCCGATGCAGACGCGATACGACGGATCTCAAGCGACGTCTGGACTGCGTCGGCATATCGTCGAACAGGTGGCGTGCGACGACACTAAGGTGGCGAACTCGCGATGGAAGAGACGAGGGCTCGGGGCTGTGGTCATCGGTGAGCGGCGGCCTGAGGGCGTGTTAGCAGCGGGTTGTCAGCGAGGCGGTTGAGCGGCGCTGTGAGGAGGACGACGACAGGGCGGTGCGGATCTGGACGGCCGGCGATGCTGGATCTCAATGGGGGGCCGCTGGTGGTGATGAGGCGGTCACGGGGAGAGAGGAGATGGGGGAGGCCGATGGGGCGGCGTTGGCGGCGAGCAGGGGGCACTGGCGGGTCGGCTGGAAGAGGAGCGGCGCTGGCAGTCGGCGGCGGGGCGGAGGCGGTGATGGCGGTTCGCCGGCGGATCTGGTGGTCAGGGCTCGGGTGCAGCGGGCTGTTCAACGGCTCGATGGAGGGCAGTAAGGAGAGGAGGTGGACGGCTGTTTGGCGACGGTCGGAGCTGGTTCAGGCGCGGGTGCGACGCTGGAGGACGAGGGGGTCGGAGAAGTTGAGGGAGAGAAAGGGGCTGATGCGTGAAAAAGAGGCGGCTGGCTTAGGAATGAAAAGAGAAAAAGAATGAGAGATGATATATATATATGCACATAAAGAGATTAGGTTAGGGTTTAAAGATTAAATGAAAATAATTAATAATAAAATAATTACTTACATTTTAAATCAAATACTTGTAGGATAATTATCTACAAAATAAAACGTACCTATTGTACTAATACAACAGTTGATACGAAATAGTCGAAAAATACCCATATTGTACAATTAAACGGAAATAATTAATATTTAAAATATATTTACTTACATTTAAAATCAAATAATTATGGGATAATTATATACACAGTAAAACGTACAAGTTATACTAATACGATAAATAATATGTAACAATAGAAATAATACAATAAATTATACCAAAACACTTAATTAATAATACCATGTATTATATAAAATAATTTGTAATAATATTAATAATACCATATATTACTTAAAATATTACGTAATAGTACCGATAACACAACAAATTAATTTTAGGAATTTTGACCGCACAAAATAAATTTATAAATATCAAAATCATTTATATAAATATATAATCAGATTTTTAAATCATAGAAAATTATAGGAAATTGAGAAAATTATAAATACTCTTTTAAAAATCATAATTAAATATTTTAAAATACCAGAAAATTATTTTAACTAGTATCGAAAATTCATGGTCCTTACAAATTTGTAAAATATCTAATTTGTATACGTTAAATTTTAATTCTTCAGTTAAAATGGCGAATGGAATTCCGATTATTTGCTTATTCAATGGGAAATTGAGTGTTGCAATGAATAATTTACCTATATATGATGGAGGCTCTAGAAAAATGTTCATGTTGTCTAAAAATTCCAATTTTGATAGAATGATGGAGCAAATATACAGAGTTACCAGAATTAATCATGCCGAAAATGCCATTAAGGTCTTTTGTAATTGTCCAATAAATGAAAAAAAGAACAATTACGGTAGAGATCACCACTGATGAAGAATTGAATGACATGATACAACTTGCAGATAAACAAATCGCAATTGAGTTGTTCATTGAAAATATTCCAAAGTCTGGGGTTGTCGAAGTTTCGTATGCTCACAGAGAGTTCTCTCGCATGCTTGAAAGTCAAATCTCGTTATCTCAAAGTGACTTGCACTTAAAAAATAACGAAGGTACAACGTCAAGTGACATGTTTCACAATACGTATGATGATGTTTCAGTTGATTTACCGGTTGGTGGTTCTATAAAAGAAGAGGACGAATATGTAGATGCTGATGATGATAGTGAAGATGTTGAGTCCAAGGAGGAACGTCTTGATAGTATGCAGTTCGCAACTGGAGAGAACAATGATGATGCAAGTTGGATGAATGAATATTGCATGAACAATGATTATGTAGAGTCTGAAGAACCGTTACCCGAAGAGTTTGAAATGACGAGTGGGTAAATAACTCACAAGCTGAGTTAGTTGAGCCTGGTCCTAATTTCGATCGACCTGAGGATATCACTTTCAAAAAAGGAGATCTATTTGAGAATAATGAAAGCTTAATTTTCGCTATACGTGAATGGGCATTTAGGAACCGGGTCAAATTCAAGCCGGTAAAATCCAACGCAACTAGCTACCATGTAAAGTGTTACTTCAATGAGAAATGTCAAGCCGCTTATACAAGTGCTGCAGACGATAGAAATTTAAAATGCCCATGGAAGCTTAATGCAGCTGTTAGGAAAAAATCTAATGGACAATTTGTGATCTCAAATTATTACGGACTTCATACATGTTGCAATCCGACTGTCGCTAATGATCACACGACAGCGACTTTCGCTTATATAATGAAGCTAATTATGCCCGAAGTTAGGTGAGAACTTGATCTTACTCCAGGACAGATAATAACAACGGTTCGTGCTATGAAAGGCATAACTATATCCAAGTCTAAAGCATATGATGCACGAAGGAAGGCATTGACTAAAATATTTAGAGATTGGGAATAATCTTATCAAAAACTTCCACATTATCTTGCAGCAATTAAGAGGAATAATCCGGGTTCCGAACATGAGATAGTGTCTAAGCAGGTCTCGCCAGATGTGGAGAGGTTCATACGGGTATTTTGGGCATTTGGGCCCACTATCAAAGGGTTCTCGTTTTGTCGTTCGCTCTTAAGCATCAATGGAACACATTTATATGACAAATACAAAGGAGTGCTCTTGGTTGCGACCAGTGTAGATGCAAACGGTGTAAATACAAGCTGGTCCGTCACAGCAAGCTGGTTCGTCACAGCCCCACACATGACCGGAGAGCGAGCATATACAAGCTCAAGACGAAGGGGGCCGCCGAAGATCTCAGCGGGTGCGAAGGCCGAGACAACGAGGGAGGGGTGGATTTTTCCTTTGTTAGTTTTTCCATGTAGATTATATATTGTCGTATGGATTTATTGATGCATTTGGATTTATTCTACTTAAGCTACATATTATCATATGGTTAGACTTAATGCATTTGGAATTATTTTGTGCTAATGTGAATTTTGGTAGAATTTTGGATGTGATGTTGTGATGATGTATTGTGTTATGATAATGTGTATTTTTTAGATTTGTGTTATAATGTTCTAATTTTATAACTTTTATCAATGTATACAATGTTAGATGATATATTGTGGTGAAAACTTTGGTGAAAATTTTGGTTGTATGCTCAGATAGAGGGTCATGCATGTTTTGTGCATGTTTTGCCTCAGCCCAGCAAACATACGGGACTACTAGTCCCGTATGTTTTGCTGGGCAGAGGCAAATTGTCTCTGCAAAATATACGGGACTAGTAGTCCCGTATATTTACTGGCAGAGGCAAATTGACTCTGTAAATTGTGCGGGACTACTAGTCCCATATATTTGCTTGCAGAGGAAAATTGGCTCTGCAAAATGTACAGGACTAGTAGTCCCGTACGTTTTGGTGAGCCACCAAAAATATGCCAGAAAACATATGGGACTACTATTCCCGTATATTTTCTAATCGGTAATTAGTGTGTTGAAAACATACAGGACTACTAGTCCCGTATGTTTTCAAGGCACTTTTTTGAAAATCGACCTCTTTTTGGCCAACAGGCCAAAAAGAGGTCGGTTTCGCTAAATATTTAGCAAAATGGTCGATTTTGCTAAATATTTAGCAAAAGTGGTCTAGTTTCAGAATTTTTCCTAATCAAAATATACCTAAATGCAACTTGAATAAAATTAAGATATAAGATTGTTTATTGTTCAAAAGACATTATTGGCAAAAGATTTAAAATTATTCCATACGAATAGGTTCAATAAACAATAAATAGATTCTGTTCTTTACTATCCCCATGGGATTGTGAAGCATGCAGGCAATGATTCTCTACATTTTTTTATTGTAGCTAGCCTCTGCAGTTGTTTATATGAGTTAATAACATTGATCGGTTTGGTGGATCATAATTAAAAGGTCCTTGTATATAATTTAAATGAAGAATATTCATGAGAGGTTTGTGGAGTAAGAAGATTTCATTGGTTAATTGTAGAAATTCCATGGATGTATAGTTTATCTACCCGAACCATGATCTGACTGTATTTATTGCTATCTTAATAAAAATTTCTGGATGATCACCATTGACAACTTCCTTGTTGAGTTTCTTCTAGTAATGGATATTTAGATTATTACTCTTTTTTTTCCTTTCTTTTTTCCTTTTTGTGCGTGGGTGTGGGTGATGTTTCGTATGATTCACCTAAGTCCTTCATACGGTAAAAGGCCATCGAAAAAGATCTAAAAATTGCAAGCAGGCCCCAAAAACTCTAAAATTATAAAAAAACCAACTGAAGAGTTTGAATATTGCAAATAGCTCCTTGTGAAACCAAAAATTGAAAAAATTCTTATTGGGTTTTTCGGCCAAAAGTTATTGAGGGTTAAGTGACAAAACTAAAAAAAAATAGTACAATTTTATTTTTAGAAGCATGGTGGGCATAACCAAAAAAAAAAACTCATAGAGAATAAAAAAAAAATCACATATACAAACCACATAAAACCACATTCTATATACATATTATAAGTGTGAAGTCCTAGCATTTAAAAGGAAAAAAAATAGTTAAGACTTAAATGTCTTAGACCATTCGATTGTGATATTATTATCGCATATAATTATTTTCCATCTTTGAGCATTCCGCTATCAATATTTAGCTTCTGAACTCAGATAGACTGAAGAAGGGCGACATGTGAAGTCATATCTAATACGTAATTTTTTGGATGGTCAGATTATATATATCTCGTCCTTGTTTTGTGAAAATCTTTCAATGATTTGGAGTTGTTACTCGATGTTAGTCAACTGAAACTTTTCAAGCAAAATTATGATATTTATTAAAGTAAGACAAGGAATTAAGACTATTTTTTTTGAAGCGGGATAAACTTGGTAAAACGATGTGGGATAAATTGATAGAGTCAAAATGCTATAATTTATGCATTTTGACGTTATAATACCTTAATTTATCTATTTTCTTCACTAGTAGAAAATCATGTATTCTAGACGGAATATTCTAGACGAAAAATTTTCCGTCTAGTTTGCTATTAAACTAGACGGAAAATTTCCGTCTAGAATATTCCGTCTAGGATAAATTATTCTAGACGGAAAATTCCGTCTAAAATAGTATCCTAGATGGTTCTTGTATTTTAAATTTTTTTAATATAATCACGTATCCTACACGAAAATTTCCGTGTACAATGTTTCGGCTCGGATTAACCCCCCCCCACCCCACCCCACCCCCACCACCCAAATCCAAATCCCCCGCCCTACACTTCTCCGCCCTCTACACCCTCTCCTCCCCCTTCTCCGGCGACCTCACCCTCGACCTCCGCTCCCTGACCCTCTCCTCCGCCCTCGACCCCTCCACGTTCTCCCCGATCCCCTTCTCCCTCTTCCCCAAAAGCCTAACCCTAACCCTGGCCCATGCCTCCTCCTTCCTGCTGACCTTCACCACCTCCCCCACCTCTTCGACCCTCCAGTGGCTGGCCGCCTCGAGGATGAAGTGCGATGGGTTTATGGACTCGATGTTGGGGTTTACTCAGTTTACAATCAAGCAGACGATGATCTCGAGCAAGTTGTGTCTTGTTGGTGACGCTCCAAGAATCAGAAGGTGAGTTTGTCTTTGATTTCTTATGTTAAATTTGATTGATTAGGATTAATATTTGACTGATTTTTTTCTACTATATTATCGGTTTAAATCGAGATCTAATATGTTTGAAAAATGCGTTGCTGCTAGAGCTACAGAGAAAAGAAGTAGATAACTGGGGCTTTTAATTTGTCACTGAATTATATATATAGTTTGATTCCCGCAGAGACTTGGAAGGGGAATTGAATGGGGTACTAATTAGTTCTCTTGCATACTAAATCAAACTACTTATTCACCTTTTTATTTATGTATTCATTGTTATTACACCTTTAGATAAGTGTTATTCTTATATATAGAAAGGGGATTTCTTCTTGTTTCATCATACGTTAAGATAAATGCTCTGTTAATTTTTTCTTAACGTATAGAAAATTGATCTGACCCAGCACTCATATTTCCGGAGAATGTCTATCTGAATAGAAGTGGGTATTTTGAAGTGAAATTAGTTGACAGCAAACCAGACTAAACTAGTAAAAGCTTAATATTGATATATCTCAGATAAAATTTCTTATCACTCATACTGACAAATTTCTTTTTATTCTTACCACCTTTTTGATCAGTGAATTTCTCAGATATTAAATGCATTATTACAAGAGAATGAATGCTTTTTTTGCATTAAATGTCAATATATTGACCTCTAACGCCACCATTCTCTTTATTTTATTCTATTTGGAAATTTTATCTTCTTGGTTTCTTTAATGATTTTTTATTTTCTTACTGAATTTTGTTCCTATCTTTTTTATAACTTGACGATGATTTGATTCTAGAATTCTAAGATAAATATCCACATTTGATACGAGTCGCTGTGCGAGCACCCTTTGGTCGCGGAATTACCAAAAGATGGGTTGAGAAGAAAACAACTAAAACACAAGAACAATTCAGTATAGCGAAGGAAAATATCTTCTCTAGATTATGAAGAATCAATTATTACAAATCTCTCCCTCATAATCTCACTAAAATCGAGAACAACCTCTCAATCATCTCTAAACCCTAATACAATGATTAGAATCTCTCTTTCTGATCTAAGATCTCTAAGATTATCTAAGATCCTCACAATCTAAACCCTAATCCTTTTGATTAGGGTCTCACTTAGACATAAAACCCTTTAGATCTACATCTTGGCCTCTCTTCTTCTGTTAAAACCCTAAACAGTCCCTATTTATAGGGTTTACAACGTGGTGGCAATTTGGTAAATAACCAAAACCAAACCAAACTAGAATTCCTTCAAAACAGAAACCAAGTCTGCCCAGGAAACCTCGATGAATCGACTCATGACTACATATGAGTCGACTCATGACTGATGAGTCAACTCATAAACTGATGAGTCGACCGAGCAGAAGCTTTTGACAAAACGACTGGGTTTCGTGAGTCGACTCATGACAGACATGAGTCGACTCAACTTGATGAGTCGACTCATGTACATGTATGAGTCGACTCAAGAGCTAAAATCTGGATTCTTCGAATCTGCTGCTCGTCGTCTCGTTCCACGCTTCCACCTGTGCTCCGTCGTGTCGCTTCACACCACTATTCTTAAGATATCATGAGAATCACATATCCTCAAACTCTCATGAGGATCGCTTTTCCGAAGAGAAGATACACCCGTATCAACATTTAAAGTATTCTTTTTTTATCTTATACATACATATTTGAACTTATGAAGCAGTTTCCATGCAGATATTCTTGTTCCACTTGACAACTACATATCAAGGGGTACCACCCATTTTCTTACGTGTAAAGATCCTAACTGTCAACAAAGTTTATGTACTCTCATCTGTGAGTTAATGATAATCTCATGTGATCTTTTCCCCTTCATACGATTATAGTAGTTGAAATGTTGGCAGGAGGGTATTTTGGGGGTGTGTGGGTGTGTTGCCCCTCTATCTTTGTTGACTTCAGCTGAGGAAACTCTGATGCCCCTCTATCTTTGTTGACTTCAACCATCTTCTTATTCCTTAATCTCTGAACTCCTTCCAAAGAAAAAGATCTCGCTAAGCTTCTTGTATTGCGATCGAGTCAGGACCATACATAGGATGCCCCTTCATCGGATCTAATTGCTGTGATACCAACTTGATACGAGTCGCAGTGCGAGCACCCTTTGGTCGCGGAATTACCAAAAGATGGGTTGAGAAGAAGACAACTAAAACATAAGAACAATTCAGTATGGCGAAGGAAAATACCTTCTCTAGATTATGAAGAATCAATTAATACAAATCTCTCCCTCATAATCTCACTAGAATCAAGAATAACCTCTCAATCCTCTCTAAACCCTAATACAATGATTAGAATCACTCTTTCTGATCTAAGATCTCAAAGATTATCTAAGATCCTCACAATCTAAACCCTAATCGTTTTGATTAGGATCTCACTTAGGCCTAAAACCCTTTAGATCTATATTTTGGCCTCTCTTCTTCTGTTTAGAACCCTAAACAGTTCCTATTTATAGGGTTTACAACGTGGTAGCAATCTGGTAAATAACCAAAACCAAACCAAACTAGAATTCCTTCAAAACAAAAACCAAGTCTGCCTAGGAAACCTCGATGAGTCGACTCATGACTACATATGAGTCGACTCATGACTGCATATGAGTCGACTCATGACTGATGAGTCGACTCATAAACTGATGAGTCGACCGAGTAGAAGCCTTTGACAAAACGATTGGGTTTCGTGAGTCGACTCATGATAGGCATGAGTCGACTCAACCCGATGAGTCGACTCATGTACATGTATGAGTCGACTCACGAGCTAAAATCTAGATTCTTCGAATCTGCTGCTCGCCGTCTCGTTCCACGCTTCCATCTGTGCTCTGCCGTGTCGCTTCACACCACTATTCTCAAGATATCATGAGAATCACATATCCTCAAACTCTCATGAGGATCGCTTTTCTGAAGAGAAGATACACCCGTATCAACATTTAAAGTATTCTTTTTTTATCTTATACATACATATTTGAACTTATGAAGCAGTTTCCATGCAGATATTCTTGTTCCACTTGACAACTACATATCAAGGGGTACCACCCATTTTCTTACGTGTAAAGATCCTAACTGTCAACAAAGTTTATGTGCTCTCATCTGTGAGTTAATGATAATCTCATGTGATCTTTTCCCCTTCATACGATTATAGTAGTTGAAATGTTGGCAGGAGGGTATTTTGGGGGTGTGTGGGTGTGTTGCGGGCTCACTACGCGGGTTCTATTTTTAATTAGTTTTAGTTTAATGTTGCTCCAGTTCTGTTGTGCGCAGCGCGGAAGCGGTCGAATCACACACAATCCAAACAAGAGAGATCACAACCATATAAACAAGCACAATTACCAAATAATACAAGAGATTTACGTGGTTCGGCAAATTGTATACGTCACGGGGCAAGAAAGGGGATGGGGTTTTCACTAATAGAGAAAGAGTACAAACCGAGATTACAAATCACTCGAATGAACAAACTAATCTCACCAACATGCTTTTAATCTCTCCAAACAAAACCCTAAACAAATAGCTTAGAAAATACATCTTTTCTGTGCTCCAAATATCCCTAATTTTCTTCTCAATTCTCTTTTCCAATTGTTCCATATATATAGAAATCCTAAAATCATAAACAAACTAGGAATTCTAAAATAAAAAAAAATAAATTAGAAATCCTAATAACCTATTACCAAAATAGATTAGGAATCCTAATAACCTCATGTTACCAAAATAGATTAGGAATCCTAATAACCTCATGTTACCAAAATAGATTAGGAATCCGCTATCCAACAAGTTCTTATTCCTCATTTGTCGCATTGTTAAAAGGCCTTTAACAATGTGCAGATTATGTCTGACAAAAATATGGAAGACGATGGCATAGAGCCTACACCAATGCTTATTGAGGTGGTATTCTCTTTTTTAGACTTAATGTTAAGCTATATACTCATAAGGTAGATTTATAACGTTGTTGGTATTTTAACAAGATGGACATTTCTTTTATGTCCTTTGTGTGTTATTTATTTTTTTCTCTTATTCAATAGCTTCATTTCAAGTATGAATTTTCTTTTTTGCACTCAAGGGGAGCAAAATGATAACATGTTCTTGTGTCATTGCTAACTAGTTTTTGAAAAAATGCTGCTCCATTTAATGGAACTCCTAAATTATCTACTACAACAATTTTTTCCTTCTGTGAGATAGAATGTGACTCTTGCTAGCTTATGTGAACTTATTCCATTGGCTTGTTGTTATGCTTAAGTTTTTAAATTTTAATCAAGTCTGATCCAAAGGCCTTGTAACTGTTGTTTGCTATTTGCCTATGGTCGCCTGTTGCGAAAGTTGATTTGATACCCAAGTTGCATTTTCAGAGAGCATACATTTATCAAGAAATAAAGAAACTGAAGTAGCTGCATGCATCTACAAATTCCCTCGGCATTCTGTATGATTACAGTCGAAAACTATTTCTCGAGTTCATAACTTTCCAATAAAAATTAAATTTAATGTCTTTAACAGTGACGTGATGTTGATGATAACAGGATTGCTTAGTTTGAGATATCATCTTTGCAGGTACTCCCTTAAGCTTCTAATTGTCATTGATAGAAAGTTGATGGAGTAAATGGTTTAAGAGAGTAGACATGTATTCAACTGCTTCAATGGGCTTGTAATAATTTAGTTAATGTAGGAAATGAACATGATAGATTTGAAT
>BQKN01001105.1:670804-682166 GCA_022839385.1 Asparagus kiusianus
TAACTTTGACTAATCATATAAGTGTTCGAATTATAGGACCGGTTACCGAGACCGATACTGCTATAATCATTGAAATGTCTAATCAGCCCGAGGTTCGTGGCTCCTTGTTGCGGGCAGGGACCGAGGTCGACTTTCAATCATCAATTCCTGAATCTCAACCCCTCACTCCTTTAGACCCGATGATGATAGAGGCTACTGCCACTCCCCAAATTAGCCCCGTTGCAACAAAAGCAAGACCAACCGAAGAAGTTGATATGTCAACAGCTGTTGCATCTAGGATTGGTGAGTTTTATCAATTGTTCGTTATAAACTTCTGATTAATATTCCAACATACACATTGTGATTCTCTTGTTTGTAGAATCATCTTCTGGGAAACTTGCTGACTTGGACCCAAAGCTATCTGAGGTCTCAATTGAACAATCATCTGATGCGGCGGGTCCATCAACAAGTATTATTCCTGAACAAACTCCAATGGTTGTAGAACCCACCCCGGTATTGACAAGTCAAGGTAACCAAGTCATGGAATTTTTTTTCGTTAAGCTTTGGTATACTTCTGTTCGTTACTATGTACGCGCATATATGTTTTGTATTGATTTTATTTGTCCTCGTCGCAGCTCCTTCTTCTACATTGTATGATTCCATTCAAGAGTTATTGGCAGACGACGATCCGGATAAAGCCGTCATTTATTCCGATCTTCAAGGCTTCATTTCTTTTTTGAATGATATGGTCGATCGAATTCTCTTCAAAGGATCATACTTTGAGAATTTTAAGAGACCTCTTGACCGCTACACATCGGAGGAGATCAGAGAGGAAGGATATAATGAATTGGCCGATTCTATTGACGCTTATTTGGCCGATTTCAAACAACATGCTGAACTTCTGAAGGATCTCCGCACCAAAGGCGTACCCTCCTATGTTGCTTCTCAAATGGACTCGAGGTTACAGGTGTGGCGTGATTCTCAGAAATAAGCTGAATCTGTGCTTCAAAAGCTAAAAACTCGTATTCACCAAATCAGGATGAGCCTTGCCAAGAAAACACAGACCAAAATCGATCTGCACCAGGCCCTAGAGTTAAGTCAAGCTGAAATAATCCGCCTGAAAGAAAAACTAGCAAAGGCTGAGGATGCTCATGAGATTTTAGAGTCTGATTTGGCAGAAGTAAAACAAGTTGAAGCAAACATCTTCCAACAACTGGGGCTTCAAGACAAAATACTTGATAAGTGGATTGTCAGAGGTGTAATGTTAACGTGACAAGAAGGTGTTGCGATCGAAGCAACTTTGTAGACTTATCATCCTATTGACGAGGATTGATAAGTGGATTGTCAGAGGTGTAATGTTAACATGACAAAAGGATGTGTACTTGTGACTTGCACAAGGTTTTGGGAATTAGCGTCTTGCTGGGGAGACTTGCTAGGTGAGTTTATCATCAGAAGCGATGAGTTTTGATGCTCATGATTTGAATAAGACTTTGAAGACTTAGTGTCTTGCTAGGGAAGATTGCGATTTAAGTAATTTTGAGGACCTATCATCCTATTGATAAGGATTGATAAGTTAATTGTCAGAGGTGCATTATTAACGTGACAAATTGGGAGTGATGTAAGCTGCATTCATACCCTGTGAGGGTGATGATCGTCAGAAGTGTAATGTTAACTCGACGATATGAAAGATTCGTTACTCTTAATCCAATGGATTCCAAGTAACCAACCCCCAGTCTTGATTAAGACTTAGCAGGGGAAGAAAAAGAGATAGACAAGGCACATCGCCTAGTGAGGCACTATCCATGAAATCAAAATAGAGGCACATCACCAGGTAGGCCATTATCTGATGAATTTGACTATCAGAGGTAACTGTTAACGTGACAGTTTTGTAAACCTGCCATCCTATTAAAGAAGATTAGCAAGGTGATGGACTATCAGAGGTAATTGTTAACGTGATAGTTTCATGGAATTTCGTGGTTGACAGAGGTAGTTTATTAAACGTGACAACTCAGAAATTTTATTATTCATAATCCAATGAACTACAAACAAACCAACCCCCAGTCTTGAACAAGTGCGGGGGGGAAAAATGATTAGACATGGCACATCGCCTAGTGAGCCATTATCTAACGAGTTTGACTATCAGAGGTAACTGTTAACGTGATAGTTTTGGTGGACCCGCCATCCTACTTGAAGAGGATTGGTTTCAGCGGCCGTAGTATCTTCCGGTTCTGACTGAGAAGAGTGAGCTTGGTTCGATTGCTCAGGAGAAGATTGGGCTTGGTCCGATTGCTTAGGTTGATCTTGCATACTTTGTTCTTCAGCTTTGATCCTGGCAGTAATCTTTTGAGCCTGTTCACCTTGAGAGATTAGTTGTCTCCAGGAATGATATTCTGCAACTCCTATTCTAGCTAGGATGTTGGTCTACAGATTGTGTCGACAGGTCTCCACTAAGGTAGACTGTGTCATACCTGTCGGGCATCGAAGAGCCATGTTTCGAAACCTTTTGACGAAGGCTTTGATGGACTCCCTCTTCTTCTACTTAGTGGCGAGAAGAGTATGGATGGAGACTTCTGTATCCTCTTCAAAGAATCTTGATAGGAAGAGTCTCTCTAGATCTGCCCACTTTTGGATATATCCGGCAGGCAGTTTCCTGAACCATTCAAAGGCAACTCCCTTGAGGGTACCAATGAACAATCGAGCCAGTATGGCATCATTTGAAATCACATTTTCAGTCTGTGACTTGAAATGATAGATATGTTGGTTCGGTGATCCCGTGCCGTCAAAAGTTTGTAGCGTCGGGACCTCGAATTTTGGAGGATAAGGGGCTGCATCCCATTCGGTAGGATAGGGTCTGACAACTCCCTCGTCTTGGAGCTCGCTTCTGTTAACAATGGCACTGAGGCGGGCTTCCAATTCTTCCATTTTGGCAGACTGGAGATTCTGCTCGTTCTCCGTCTCTCTTCCTTCATCAGAGGAAGATTCCAGGTTGTGGGCATCTTGGTCAGAAGCCGTATCATCAACCACTTTTCCCTTCCCTTTGCTTGTGCGAGGTAGGGATGAAGACGCTTTTCCTCTCCGGAAAGATTGTTGCCTAGGTGGCGAATCTGTCTTCTGAGATTTGGCCTTGTCTGAGACGATTTGGGTCAACAGGGCCAAGAGTTCATCGAGGGTCTTTTGCTGTGATTTGAGCATGGCCTCCTGCTCATCAACCCTTTTTGAAAGATCTTCAGAGTGTTCTGTCATGTGGGCGAAGCTCTCATGCCCAACGAAAGAGCTTGATGATTGGGACTCCGCAATGGCTGAGTGTTCGTCATCGGAATTGGTTCCTCTGGCTAGCCTCTGATAGTTGACAGGGGGGATGGCTCCTGTTCGCGTCCGAGTGCGTTGGTAGATTCCTTCAAACTCGTTAGCAATTTCTCTGACGGTCGGTGAACGACTTGTTTCAGAGTCATCAGAACTAAGAACCGATGATCTCCCTCTTCCGATCATGTTGGAAGTAACTTCAAGGTATTCATCCTCTGAAGTTTTCTTCTTGTGTGAACGTCGTCGTTGGTTATTGAGCAAAACGACGTTCGTTGGTTGGTTGAACATCGACAGCAATTTCCGCAAGTCAAAGACTTAGGATGAACCTCTCACAGAGCGTGAGGGTAGAGATGGAACCCCTTGTCCGTTAAAGAATGGGACTGGTTCTTGGCAAACATGAATTTTAAATCCATGTTGATCGTTTTGAACACGACGAATCACATCGCGTTCCAAAGAAGGAACACGAGGGTCGTGTTCAGCTTGATTAACGCAAGACCAAAGTCTGCGTTTTGCTAGTGAAACACAGTCCTGCGATCTGCGTTCAGATTCTAAAATGCACTCCTGAGAGTTGCGTTCGGTTTTTGAAACGCACTCCTGAGAGTTGCGTTTTGGTTCTGGGACGCACTCATGAGAGTTGCGTTCAGCCAGATCAACACAGGTTTGATGTCTGCGTTTAAATGTTAGAACACGCCTATGAAGGCCGCGTTCTATCTGGGAAATGCACACCTGATGGTTGCGTTTAGCTTGGCTTATGCAGAGCTCATGTTGAGGCTCGCAAACGCGGAGTTCGTGTTGATTGGAGGACCGGCTTTTTTGGAGTTGTGCCGAAGTCGAGTCTTCTCCTTTGGAGAGGGGACTGTATGAACAGTGCAACCCCCATGGGAGATAGTCTTTAGATGAGTTGGCCACAACTAGAGCTTTAGTCTCCTCGGAAACTTTGTGGATCTTGCGCATAGCCTTGGGGCTAAGGGATCTGGAGGAGAGGGCCTTCTCAAACTTGGCTTGATCAAACTCTACCACGAGAATTTCGACCGTTGTTCCAGCGAGCTTAACGTCGAATTGCGCCACCACTTCTTTATCAGAGAAGCTACTCCCCAGCGGAGTCGCCATCTTTTGTTTGTTGGAAATTTGATGTAAAAAGACAATGAAAGAAAATTTGACTTGTATTCTCTCAAAATCGATTACAATTTGGATTCCGATTACAAAAAAGAGGAGAATGAATTTGATTCTCCCCTTTGTTTAAAACTGGGTTCTTCACGGTGGCGATGGAGTGCCTCCCTCGAATGCTCGCGTTGAGTTTGCTCTCCGTTGACGATCCAAACATCTTGATTCACTGGAACGATGTCTTCTCCTCATGATTTGACGCTGTGGAGAACTTGCGTGGCAAGTCTTAAAACTCTGACCGAGTTTAGAAGAACTTACAGGGCAAGTTTGAAACTCTGACTGAGTTTAGAAGAACTTGCAAAGCAAGTTTTAAAACTCAGGACGAGTTGATAACTCAGATCGAGTTTGAAACTCTATGAAAGAGTTGATTTAAACCGAAAGTTCGGTTAATAAGCCAAGGCCGAATAATCTCAAAGGCTTCAATAAAAGCCTTCCAAAATGATTCAAGAGCTCCTTCAAGTCGCTGATCTCCAAAGCTCCTTGTTGCTGCAGAAAGCGGCAAGATGCCCGATCAAGGATCCCTAAAAAGTCAGCCAAAAAAAGAGGATCTGAACTCAGTTGAGTTTTGAGGTATTTATAGGGGATTAAGGGTGTAACTGCCCCCTTAAATATCTCCTTAATAAGGGTTTAATGGGGTGTAACTGCCCCCCTCAATCTCTCCATGATAGGGTAGTGATCCCTTAAAATCTTAGGAAGAAAACGGTTCTGGAACCGCTCAAATCGTGCTTAAACGAGTCAAAACGCTGAAAACAGTGTTCTGGGCCCGAACTGTGCGTTTCTGGACCTGAAACGCAGAGTTGGGCCTGAAAACGCACAGTTGGGCCTGTAAACGCACAGTTGGCCTGAAAACGCACAGTTGAGCCTGTAAACGCACAGTTGGCCTGAAAACGCACAGTTGAGCCTGTAAACGCACAGTTGGCCTGAAAACGCACAGTTGGGACATTTTAGGCTGAAAATGCACAGTTGAGCCTGTAAACGCACAGTTGGCCTGAAAACGCACAGTTGGGACATTTTAGGCTGAAAACGCACAGTTGAGCCTGTAAACGCACAGTTGAGCCTGTTTCAGGCTGAAAACGCACAGTTGAGCCTGAAAACGCATAGTTGGGACATTTTAGGCTGAAAACGCACAGTTGAGCCTGAAAACGCACAGTTGGGACATTTTAGGCTAAAAACGCACAGTTGAGCCTGTAAACGCACAGTTGGGCCATTTTAGAGATTAACTCTGCGTTTTAATGTTGAAAACGCAGAGTTGGGCCTGTTTAAAGGCTGAAAACGCACAGTTGGGCCGTTTTAGAGATTAACTCTGCGTTTTGATGTTGAAAACGCAGAGTTGGGCCGTAGCTCTGCGTTTTGATGTTATATCACAAGGATAACCTCTGCGTTTTGACGTTATAACGCTGGTTCGACCCGTGCGTTTTGACTCTGTAATGTAGAGGCGAACCTTAGGCGGGCTTGGCGAGCTTCAGGCTAAGTCCAATGTTCTGACGAAGTCCAGTCTTGCAAACGGACTTCAGAATATAACTTGCTGCGAAGAACAGGTCATAACTTTCAAACCGTAAGTCAGAATCGGACGAATTATATATGAAAATCGGCTATCTCGACGAGACGGAGCCATCCGAACCGAGCCAAAGGCTTCGGTTCGCTTCCTCCGTTTCGCCAAATTCCTTACGGTTTGAGAGATATCTGCATTCTAATATGAAGAGACCGTCGATTTGTAGTCTCTTTTGCTAGAGCGTTGTAAAGATCGTCATCTTGCAATCTTCGTCTTGGCTCCTCGAAAATATGAGAGTCGTCAGATTATAACTCCCGATGTTGATTGTGAAGGCTGTTGAATTGGGGCTTTCATTAGTTGTTGTGAAGGTCGTCAGATTGTAACCTTCTACGTGAAAATCCTCAAATTGTAGCCTTCTGGAAGTCGTCAGATTATAACTTCCATCATCGGTGTTTGATGGGGAATCAACTATCTATTGTGATTTTTAGACAGCCTACAACCGCATTTGCGCCTACTTTCTTCTCTTTTGGTTTCGGCGTCACGATACCAACATCGATTAAGACATAACACGCCTTGGTAGGATGGTGAACCCTTCTGTGGTATGCACAATACTTCGGGTCGTTAGTCTTCTTCGCTTCTTCTTGGTTCGTGACTGGTGAAAGTTTGATCTTATTGTTATCCAATAGATATTTAAAGATAACTAGAACCTCATCGTCTTTGAAAGAATACTCTTTCGGGAATCTGGGCTTTGAAGCCTTAGGCTGCCTCGGAGGCTGCTGATTCTGATATGGTGCCAACTGGAAAGACGATTGTTGCAGTTGTTATTGTTGTGGTTGTTGTGACGTCTGGTGAGCATCAACAGCAGTGGCAGACCCTCTCCCTCTGCCACGAGAGTTAAAATTTTGTTTCTGAGGATTGGCTAATGGCTGACCCCTCTCTAACTTCTTTCTCTTGAGAAAGCGCTCGGCTTGCTCACCTCTCACCTTCAACTCTTTCCATGTTTTAGAGGGCACAACCCCCATGACTTCTAATACATCTAAAGACAAGTTATTATGACATGCCTGAAGAATGAACTCTTCCGTGAGTGGATCCCAATAGTTCACTGCTTTGTTTCGGAATCGCTTGACGAAAACATACACTGACTCCCCATCTTTCTGCTTCTCATATAGTAAAGTGCTGATGGATACCTCTGTGTCATCATCAAAGAAATTGGTTAGGAACAATCCTTCCATATCATCCCAGCTGGTTATACTCCCCGACTTAAGACGGCGGTACCAATCGAAGGCGGGGCCACGAAGAGTCCCGATGAATGACCGTATCATCAAAGCTTCATCCCTGAGATCGCACCAAGATAAGATTTGAAATAGATTAAATGTTGCGTAGGTGAGCCCTTGCCATCAAAAGGAGTAAAGTTAATTAGACTAAATTTCGGGGGATAAGGGATCAAGTCCCACTCCCTTGGGTACGGATATGGAATGCTCATTTTCTTCACTTCTTGGGCTGTCATCAGAGCATTGACTTTGCTTTCAAGATCTTGCATTTTCTTGTCCTCTTCCTCACTTTTCTTTAAATAGATTTTAGGAGGTTGAGTAGATGACTTAGCCGGACCGCTTCCCGAATTGTCTTTATCAGAAAGAGGATCAGCGAAGATGGTTTCATCCTCATCATGGTCATTAGAGACCTCAGTTATATGTACAGGTATGGCATTACGTTAGCTAGATTCAGCCTTTTGACTCGACTCTGATTGGTGTTGTTGAGCCTGCAAATCTCGCATCTGCTGCATCGTCAACTCCATCTCGGTTTTGATTTCAGCTCTAATTTCTTCGCGTTGTTTAGCTAACGCCTCCTGCAGTATCTGAGCTAATTGGTCAGGTGTAATTGCAAATGATTCTCTGACTCGTCCAACACTAGATGATGTATCATCCGAGGCGACCGCAGAACAAGTATCTGAAAGTTCCTCGTCTGAAGATAGACCTTCATGCATTTTCTTATAGTCCTGACGTCGGTTGGCCCTTCGTCATAGCCGTGACATCCTTTGGGAAAGACCCTGCTCAACTCTCACTCCTAGAGAGAAATTAGGATCCGGGTTGATTACATGTTGCTTTCCTCTGCTGGTCATAGTAATAGTGACCTTCGGAAGTTCATCTTCTTGCACAGCGGGTTTCTTTTTCTTGAACGTCTCATCTTGGGTTTTTGCGTTTCAGTGGAAAGTCTCTGAAATACGAAAACTCTTGGTGGTTCAATTTTGGAACAGCCACACTCTGTCAATACAGCCTTAATGAGCCTCTCGCATACACAATGAGATTCCGTTCCTCAAGCGACCCTTTTTCGTGACTTGTTAGTTTGATAGTACAGCTCATCATCATTATGATTTGAGCAACCTATCTTTTGTTTTTGAACTTTGTTGTCATGCACAGAACGACTAGTCGTTGCCTCTGGGCGATCCAAAGTTGAATTCTTAAATCCACCCCCTTGCGGGTATGAAGTCTTCACAAGCCCTAAACGAGAGTGAATTGGTATTTTCTCGTTTTGGACTTGTTCAGTTCTGACAGAAGGATATTTACGACTCCCTGCGTAAGAAACCACTAAGGGTTTATTTGCTGGATTCGAGTGTTCTTTAATTGGAGCTTTGCCTCGATCGTCAGACAGAGGACCGAAGCGATCTGCCATTGTAATCTTAAATTTTGATAAGTCTGGACTAACCCAGGGTTTTACTGGTGATACAGTAGGCATAGTTGTAGTAGACGGACCAAGAGTGGACGTTGCTGGAGTCGAAGGGACAATCTTGTGAACCTCCTTTGGTCGCGGTAAGGATTAATGTTGCGTTTAAGAGACGTGTCACCTTTCTCCAATTTTTGTACATGTCTGGTTTTGGGAATCCAAACATTGCCGTTTTTTGGCGACTTCTCAGACACCATTTCTTTCTTCTTTCCTTGCATCTGTTGATGAAGGGCACGGGCACGAGCACGAGCGGCCTTCATCTGACGCTTTTGTATACGTTCTTTAAGGGTCGAACGAGCCCTTTTGACGAGAATCCATTCCTCTGTCGTAAGTTCTGCAGAAATGTGATTAGTTTGCCGTTGAGGCAGCTAAATCACTCTATGCTTCCTCGACTCTAGGTTCGTATAGTAGCAAACCCTGTCGGTTTGTTGTAAGGCCTTGGCCAATTGACGAGCACGACGCTGACGTTGTCTCTAGCGAACCCTCTTTGACAGTACCGGTGAGCTTTGGTTCGACGACCCCTTAACTGGGAAAGGGTCATTTAGAGCAGGTATGGTGCAAGCTGCATCCTTAACCACAATCGGGCAAGAATTTTCACCCATAGTCTTCATTGGAGTTGAAGACTAAAAAACCCTCTTTGAAGATGAAATCTTCCTGCATTTGCGGGGTGAGGAAGATTTCGAGGATGAGGATGATAGATACTCCTCAAATTTTGCTTGATCGAACTCATATTCGATCTCTTCATTGATCACAATCTTGATCGGCTGCGACACTACGGTCTCGGCAGTGAGACCGTTGGCTCCCACTGTGGTCGCCAGTTTGTTTTCGCTGAAAGTCATTTTTAGTGTCGATTCCAGTTGAAAATAGACATGTATTGATCACATTGCATGTAATTTTCATGCTGCACATCCATGTTTGATCCATGTCGTTTGATTGTATTGATATATGTGATCATTTATGGGTCGAGTCACGATAAATGTGACGAAGGCCGCTTTGATCCTATATTGATATAGTCAATGGACGAGATTGTTCAGAAATACATTTTTAGTGATAGCAATTTTGAGCTCATAAGGTTATACACAATTTAAGGAATCATATGGTGCCCAAGTGGGAGATTGTTGGATTTAAATCTAATTAAATCTATTTGTGGGCACATATGATTAATCAATATGTATTGCTATCTTTTAAGAATAACCCATTAAAGTGATCAATTAATCTGGGTTAACGGGTATCTAAATAAATCATAGGGTTATATATGCAGATACCAGGTTGTAATTATAATTTGATGATGGGCCAAATTATAAAAGTACAACAACTATAAATAAGGGGTTATGGTCCCTGATCTAGGGTTACATTCTCTAATTTTTCTCACCCCCACCAAGAGAGAATTCCTAAGAAAGAGAATCCCTAAGATTAGAAGATCCAAAACACAACTCAAGTTCAATTCATGGATTCAGGTATAAACTTCCGCTCATAATGTTTACTCTCTACGATTTAATCACGTTTATATCTATCAGTAAGAACATAACTCGAGCTGCTGGCAGGGGAGAGATTAGATTTAGATAAACAAGCACATGCGTTTGCTTGGTTACTCAGGTGTATTCGCTCAATTGATTTGTTGAGGAGGCGTAAGATAACAATAATTAGAGCCCTTTCTCACGCATACAATATTGCTTGTTGCGTTTTGTTATTATTATTAATTTTTCTTTTCTTCTGGAGAAGTAAATAAACACTCTATATATAGATGTTTCATTAACCACAGCAAGATGATGTGCAATGCAAGCTGTACAAGCAAAGAAAAAACGTCAATGCCACACAATCAAATCCCACATTCACAACAATCAATATTCCTAACTAATGCTTTCAGTCGAAAACCCCATATTTTCAACGAGAGATATCACAGTCATCATTATTGTATTTTTAAGTGCCCTATAATACTGAAAAAATAAAATCACTGTTGAAAGAAGCCTTTGTGTTCCACAAACCAATATCGGTAGCCTCTATTTGAGTAGTTAGGCAGCGAGTTAATTTGTACCCTTTTTGTTAAACCAGTCTGGAACTGAATTCAAAATCGATCGTTGATGTCATATTGAATTCTTCCAGTTATCCAGATAACAGACGGTGGTTTTGTACCGGTCGAGGTAATTCTGTACAGTAATATTAATTAATAGTTTTACGATCTGAGTCCATATGCAAGCTGCTGCTACCGCTGCTGATATTATTATTCGAACTAATTAAACTGGTAAGACGCTGGAGCTAGCTAACCTTTTTATTTTATTCAAGATCCAACATATATTAGTTTCTTATACTCCCCGGAATGTAACAAGCAGAGAGCTGTGCATCTCTTTGTAATTTTATATGGGAGATGGACTTGGAGTGCGAGTGAGATATTCAAAACGCGTCTTATATTACGAAAAAAGAAGAAGCACGTGCACTAGCCGCTGCTGGAAGTTAAAGAGTAGAAATGATTGTAACAAGGGTAACAAGCAAGCGCACGTCTTACCCAAGAGGGTCTAGCTGAGTTATATAGCGAGCTGAGCTTATAAGTAGTCATCCGGTGTCTCAGAGGTTCGGACTCTCATGAAAAACATCTATACAAATTAATTTAATTTTATAGAAGTACACCTAAAGACGTGTGTTGCGTGTGCCCCTTAACCATATTGAAATTAAACTTGATTTTGGATCAAGCTTAATTTTGGGTTT
>BQKN01001105.1:687166-708049 GCA_022839385.1 Asparagus kiusianus
CTAAAAGTCTTTCAAGTGTTCTCCAAGTGTTCTTCATATTCTTCTTCTTACTTAGAGGTTTATTCTCTTGGTTTCTTTCGGGTTTCTCGGGTATTACGGTCTTGAGCTAGTGCTAAGCACTATCGGTGTTATTTTTACAACGCCTTGCGTCCGAAGGATCGTCGTTAACTTCCCTCGCCTTGTTAAAGAAAAGAAAAGAAAAGAAGGAAAAAAGAACGTCCTTGCCGAGCGATGCTTAAAGCTCCTTAATTAATACACTTGATCATTAATTAACTCCGGCTTGATAAAAACATTATTAACTAGCTTGTTGTTACATCATATGGCCCCGTTCCGTAGGCGGCTATCTCAGCACAAACCTCCCTAGCTAGTCGGTGGCTGCCGCCGCTCTTTTCCCTCGTTTGTCTCGTAGTCCTTCTAATTAATTAGGTGAACCAATAATAATATGACAACAACAGAGAAAATAATAGCAAATGATAACGATAATAATTATGTAAATGAGGAGGCTGCTTAAGGGGGTCGAGTCAAAGGAAGGGAAACTGTCAAGGGGGAGACGACGACGACGACACGTAGAACATGAACTCTTCATCCAGTATCAGGGCCGCCATCGTCTCCGGCGCCAAGCAAACCTCCAGCTCGACATCCCCTCCCCCTTCCCTCGCCGGGAAAGCGGATATCTTCCCGTCAAACTTGTTCGCCTTCCCGCTCCTCACCGCCACCGGCGATCCCCACCCGAAGTCGTTCCCATCGTACATCGGGAACCTCGGCGAGCTCCCCATCGTCACCCCGGCACCGTCCGGGTTCCCCAGCGGGAAGCACCTCGGCGCCGCCTCCCACTCCGCCACCCCCTTCCTCACCCTCTCCTCGCTGTGCGCCGCCACCCCGCGGTGCAGCAGGTCGGCCGCCCACGACACATCGTTGGAGACCACCTCTCCCACCTTGGCCGTCGTTGGTATGCTCTGAATCGCGTTCCCGAAATAGAGCGGGTCTACACGGGGGCTCACTCTGTGACGGCAGTTGATGGCCATTCGGAATGTGGTGCTGGCTCCGGGGTCGAGGTATTTCCTGGCGCGCGTCACTGAGATCCACAGCTGCGCGCAGAGGGACTGGAAGGACGATATTTCGTCGATTTTAGGGTCGTGGGTGCGCTTCCCGTAGATTTCGGCGCTGTCGTGGCGGCGGCCGCCGTCCAGCTGGACGACCTTGTTGGCTCTGAAATTGGCTCTTGATTTGAGCTGGAGGATGGAGTCTCGGCTGAAATGGAAGATCCTCTCCCTCAGCGGCGCGCTGGCGTTGAAGGTCACCTCCGGGCCTCCTCCGCCAGGGAATCTGATGACCGCCCTGGATTCCCCGAAGAAGTTGCGGCGGAAGTCGGGGGGGCGAGACAGCCTGCCGACACTCATGGGGTTGCCGCTGCGGCAGAGCTCAGCCCACCCGTTGAAGAAATTCCAGAAGGAGGTGCCGTCGACGATGGCGTGGTTGACGGTGCAGCCGATGAAAACCGCGCCGTCGCCGAGCTCGGTGAACTGGAAGGCGGCGAGGGGGCGGAAGTGGCCCTGGAAGCTGACGGTGCAGTCCATGACGAAGAGGGACCTGACAGCCTGGGGGACATCGGCGGAGGCGTCCTGGGGGAGCAGGAGGGGAAGGGAGAGGGAAGGAGCGACGGCGTGGGAGAAGTCGACGCCGGCATCGTTGCAAGCGATGTAGATGGCGCCGTCCGCGGGGTCGGTGGCGAGACGGCCAGCGAGGGCGGGAAAGAAGGAGAGGGCGCGAGACAAGGAAGTTTTGAGGAGGGGGAGGAGGAGGGGGGTCGGGGTTTGAGGGGGAGGGAAGAAGAGGCCCTTCTGGATGTAGTGGCAGGAGAGCATGGGGAGGTCGGAGACGGACAGCCTCAAGTCCTGCAGGCTCGATTTCCGATCGGGACAGACGTTGCATCTGGACACTAGGACGACCGCGGCGGCGGGGGCGGAACGATCATTGTCGATAATATTATTACTACTGTTCAGGGTAGAGAGACAGGGAGCCATTTTTCCCGGCCCGCTTGGTGATCAGTCGGTCGTCCCCGCTCTCTCTCTCTCTCTCTCTCTCTCTCTCTCTCTCTCTCCCCGCGCCGCTGCTAGCTGTTACCACCGCTACCGCTGGTAGTTGGTGTTGTGTTTGGTTGTGGGGGGAGAAAATGAGGAGGCAGGGGAGTGGTATTTATAGGGCGAAGAAGAGGATCGAGGCTGAGGGTTGGATGCATGCACTTTGGACTACTGTTCTTTTTCTTTTTTGTTCTTTCTTTCTTTCTTCTCCCTTTATTATACCCTTCTAAATTTTAATTTTATTTTTTCTGTTTTTGTTGGGGAGCACCCTGTTGGCATACCACAACCCTTTAATTAATGCCTGGCGGTTACTCTATACATATTTTAATGTTTGTATTAAATCGTATTAATAGTGATAGCAATAGTTTATTTGGATATATAGGTCATTTAATTGAGTCATCGGATCGGATGTGTGTGTGTGTATAAAAAAATAAAGAAAACAGGGCCTGGGAGGGGGAGGCTAGGTTCGAATTTTAGCCATATTCGGTGGCACTAACAGGGAGAGCAGCAGTGGCAACCGCATCAGAGAGAGAGAGAGAGAGAGAGAGAGAGAGAGAGAGAGGAGGAGGAGGAGCACATGGCCGCAGCCCCCAGCATCCCCTTCCCATCAAAGAGATTTTGGATGGTGTCCAGGCGTCGCACATGCAACGCACAAGGTGCCAACCGCACCAACAGACACGTGTCCGCCTTTTCCTCCCTCACGTACGCAAGAAGCCGAGACCGTTTGCTTGACATCACTTCTCTAACCGCTCCCCTTCTTCTCACTGCTTGATTTGGATTTTAATTCTCTCATTACATACCAAACTCTTTCACCTCCCAATCCACCAGGTGATCGATCAACAGCATTACCTGAAAAAGTAAACAAATTAGCACGAGTGCTCGCAAGACTGGGCGTGCGTCGCCAATGAATTGGAAAACCTAATTACAACAAGTTCAAGGAAAATTAAGACCAGCCTTTATTCAATAAAACTAGCTAGCAGCAATTGCAAAACCAACCGTACATCTACGTATCTAAATGACCAGGGATCATATCATAACCCCACACGGTGCGCGGTTCTGAGACCGAGACGCTCACTCGCCGCGGAAACAAATCACCTCGAGAAAAAGCTCCGGTTTTTGTTTTTCACAAAACTCAAGACAATCTCAATGTTCCTGTTTCGATATGAAACAAGAACAGAAGTGAATATCTCAGTGAGGTGAGATATACACTCTTCCCGATATCAAATCTATATCAGAATATCGAGGGAACGACAAGCAATGACAAATACACAAAAACAATACCCAAAGTAAATGAGGCGAGAGATATACGTGGTTCGACAAACTTGCCTACGTCCGCAGGAGGGGTGAAGGAAGATTCCACTATTATGAGGCTTTGATTTTACCCAAAAGAAGATAACATCTTTCTTGTACAATCTCTCCAAGCACTCTCTCTTTTCTCTCCTCAAGATCTCACTTTTTTCAGATCTGAAAAACTCTCTCGTTTTCGTTGATGACAGCCCCTCTACTCTGCAAAAAATCCTAGGAACGAAGTTCTTATTTATATCAAGGAAACAGGGTTCAAAACAAAAGCAACTCGCCCGTTCCGATTAAACCCGAGACACCCCGAAGTGTCTCGGGTGCCGAGACACTTCAGGGTGTCTCGGCGGGTACCGAGACACCTTAGGGTATCTCGCTCGCCGAGACACCCTGGGGTGTCTTGCGCTCACAATTCTCCACCTCGTACATCATTTGATAAAACTTAAATTTTAAACGAATACCAAAAGAACACCTCGAACATCACAAGAGAGATCTGAAACACCAAATCAGGCCAAAAAAAACTAGCTACACCATTATATTATGGCTGCCTACATACCCTCTGACTAGGATCAAGCTAATCGTAGTTCTGCACATTGTTCTCCATATAATCTCCATCTCACCCCTTCACCGCCTCGAAGGGCCATGCCCTCTTGGGAAGATCAACACGGGCTGATATGAAGCAAGTCCAAACAATGCTAAAACTTGTTACCTGTCACCACCTTGGTCAACATGTCTGCGGAATTCTCATTTGTGTGCATCTTCATGAGAGAAATATCACCTTCCTCTATGACATCCCGCACAAAATGATACCTTACGTCAATATGCTTGGTACGAGCATGATGAACTTGATTCTTGACCAAATGAATCATACTCTGGCTATCGCACCACAAGTTCACACATTCCTGCTTAATCCCCAAATCATTTAGAAGACCCAACAACCACAATGCTTGCTTCACTCCCTCTGTCGTGGCTATATACTCTACCTCTGTTGTAGAAAGTGTCACTGTAGCCTATAACATCGATCGCTAATTAACTGGAGCACTTTGTATTCTGAATACATAACTAGTAGCAGATCGTCATCTGTCTAGATCACCCGCATAATTTAAGTCTACAAACCCATCAATCTGACACGTACCTCCACCAAAACACAAACCCGTATCAGCGGTACCCTTCAAGTAACTCAGGACCTATTTCACTGTTTTCCAATGTGTCTTTCTCGGATTCGCATGAACCTACTAACAACATTGACTACATGTGATATATCTGGACGTATACACATCATTGCGTACATCAAACTGCCAACTACGCTAGCATAAGGTACACGTTCCATGCGTGTTTTCTCTTCTACTGTAGTGAGAGATTGTTTATCTGAGACCCTAAAATATGGAGCCAATGAAGTCACCGCTGACTTAGCACTTTGCATCCCAAACCTTGCGATAACTCGTTCAATTTTGCCCTTCTAACTCAAGAACAATCGCCAATTCGCTCTCTCTCTCTTTTAATCTCCATACCTAGTATTTTCTTAGCAGCGCTCATGTCCTTCATCTCGAACTATTTACCAAGTTGAGATTTCAGCCTATCTATCTCCACCTTGCTTCTCAAAGCAATAAGCATGTCATCCATATACAAAAGAAGATAAATATAATCACATCCACGAAGCTTTCAAATATAGCCATAATAGTCATAATCGCTTCTGGAAAACCCATGCTTTAGCATGAAGGAGTCAAATCACTTGTACCACTGCCGAGGAGATTGTTTCAATCCATAAAGTGATTTCCTAAAGCGACATACATGATGCTCATTATTCTCAACCTTGTAACCCTCAGGCTAATGCATATAGATTTCCTCCTCCAAGTCTTCGTGCAAGAAGGCCGTTTTGACATCGAGTTGTTCCAGCTCAAGATCACTATGAGCAACAATACCCAATAGCACACGAATAGAAAGTGTGTTTCACCACCGGAAAAAAATCTTATTATAATCCACACCCTCTCTTTGTGCAAACCCCTTAGCCACTAGTCTAGTCTTGTACCATCGAGCTCGGAAGGTTCCTCCTTTCTCTCATACACCCACTTACAACCAATAGCTTTCCTCCCTACGGGCAATGGGACTACCTCCCATGTTTGGTTCTTCAAGAGAGATTTCATCTCTTCCTCTATCGCAACCAACCAACTCTTATTATCCTTGTCCCGAATAACTTCTTTGAAAGTGACTGGCTCATCATCCTCCATCGAGAGTGCATACTCACCCAAATTTACCTGCTCATAGTGCTTCAGAGGCTAATCTGACCCCAGCATCTGAACCTGATTGTATGCTCGCCTTAGCCTAATGGAAGCCAAACTGTCTTCGAGCTGCTGTTGTTGTAGTGTATGTTCATTTTCTTGCTGAACCTTCTCCTGTTCAAGCTCATCATCACTCCTTTCCCGAGTGTCTCTGTGATCCTCCTCTTGAACACGACTAGAACCTAGTTGGTCCTTAGATTCTATGTCAATCACCAGGGACTTTGAAGTCCCAACAGTCTCAACACCGTCATTCTCGGGCGCCCTAGCTTTTAATAAAGCTATCATGGATTTCTCATCAAATGTAACATCTCTGCTGATCACGAACTTGAAAGTTTCTGTGCACCAAAGGCGATAGCCTTTTACGCCTGCTGCATACCCCAAGAATATTGCCTTCTTGGTTCTCACGTCAAGCTTTCCCTCGTAGACGTGGTAGTAGGATGTACATCCAAAAATCCTGAGCCTATCATAATCTGCATGCTCCCCTAACCATACCCGATAGGGTACATCACCATCCAATATCGAATGTGGAGAATGATTCACTATGTAACAAGCTGTAGCAACCGCTTCTGCCCATCATTCTTTGCCCAAACCAGCATATGATTGCATACTCGCTACTTTCTTCCGTAGTATACGGTTCAGTCTCTCTGCGACTCTATTCTACTGTGGTGTAGACCTAACTGTCCAGTGTCAAGCAATACCCTCTCGATCATAGAACTTCTTGAAAACACTATTTGTATACTCTGTACCTGTTATGATAATTTACCATCTATAGATAAGAACGTTGATAAACTGACTATAAAGGTCCAAAAAGCCATGGTCCAAATCAGCCCAGAAGCTCAAAAGCCCAGTCCGAGCCAAATCCCTCGACTAGACGAGCAGACAAGCCTTATTCCGACCGACAGGTCATCATGACCGACTCGAAGAATGGGATCAGTCGTTCCCTCGCAATTAAGACGACTCCTCAAGCAGACGACTCGATTACACACCCAACCCGAAGCCCACTCGACTATCGGGTCGCCAAATCATAATGATGGCTCACGGATCAACCCGCCTTGACTAAAGGGATAAGATCCGATCGGGATCACTTTAAATGTCACTCGAAGCTACAGCATTGACCAGTCCCATCAAGATATACGCTCTGACAAGGATCTCCTGCACAAGCCGCCCATTCCACTCACAAGTCATTTCCCAGAGAATAGCCATGATACTTCTCTGTGTAACGAATGACTTCTCCTCTAATTCACAGCCGCCACCTGGAGAGAGAAGGATGGCCACGTAACCGACCTACCCTACACTCTACCTATTCTGACAAACCCAGAACACTGAGAAGACTTCTCTCCCCTGACACCGAGTGACTTCCCTCCCAGTCCCCTGCCGACACCTGGAGGAAGAAAGATGACTCAGCAGCCTGCATGTTCACCTTTCAAACCGCCTCCTATGCATAGTCAACAAAAACCGAGGGTCAAAATCCCAGAGGCAAGAGGGCTATAAAAGGAGGTAAGGAAGGTAAGTGCCGGAGGGAGAAGGCTGGCCACTTCTTCTTGCACCTTAATTTTACTCCTCTTTTGTATTTTAATAATTCCAAGAGAAAAACCCCCCCGGCAAGAACCTCAATGGCGCAAGGGTATCTCAACAAACTCTTCCCAAGTTCATCAACTGACTTGATCGTCGGAGATACCACGGAGGAAACTAGCCCTGTATTCATGCGATTCTTGCATGTGCAGGCTATCAGCCTACCCCGCACGCTCAGAATCGGGCATAAAGTCGGAGGAGGACTCAGCCCCAACATTCATCCTCTCCTTCTTTCCCACCGTCGCCAGGATCGAAACAGCATCCGACTGTGGGAAACCCCCATCGACTGTTTGTTTACGAGCATCAACAGTACCATTATAAGATCTCAGTGTTTTCAATTTCCTCCTGCCTATCCTGTTCTCAACCATTGCTTTTCAATTCTTGAATGTCTCGAATACCTCATTCTTATGCTTAAGAAAATAAACCCAAGTATGCATGGAATAATCATCTATAAACGAGACAAAATACCTAGAACCACTCTTGGAAGTTATCGGAGTCGGACCCCAAACATCTGTATGCACATAGTCTAATATACCTCTACTCTTGTGCTTGCTTTTCAGGGACTGAACCCTGTGCGCCTTTCCGTACACACAATCCTCGTAAAAATCCATGCAAAGTTTCTTCATGTTCTTCAGTAAACCTTCCCTACCAAGCAGATCTAGACTCTTTTCTGACATGTGCCCAAACCGTCTATGCCATAACCGAGTGTGCTCACATGAATCTCTACCACTTCCATCAATTCCAACTGCTGCATCTCCTGTCACTGTCGTACTTAAGAGAGTATATAAGTTACCATGACAAATGCCCTTCATCACTACCAAGGAACCTCGAACAACTTTTTTTATTTCATTCTATTACTATTTTGCAACCACCAAAGTCCAAAACACCAACTGAGATAAGATTCTTCCGCAAGTCGGGGACATGCCTTACATTCGTCAGGGTTCTGACCGCTCCATCATGCATCTTGATTTTGATATCACCAAGCCCCACCATTTTACAAGCATAGTTATACTCCATCAATACGGTTCCACCATCAATGCTCCTATAGGCAGTAAACCACTTCCTATTTGGACACATATGGTAAGAGCAACCCGAATCAAGAATCAACTTACCAGAGATATCTTCACCGTACGTAACGGAATAACATTCTTTTTCGCTCTCTTCCTCCAAGACATAGTTCGCCTCTTCCTTGTCTTCTCTTCTCTCGTTTTTATTGTTGTTCTTCTTCCCACCTACTCTCTTATTAGAACAGTCAACCTTGAAATGCTCAAGCTCACCGCATTTGAAACACGATCTTCCTGCAAGAGGTCTTGATTTTAATCTAGACTTTCCTCCCTTGCCTTTCCCTTGCTCATTGCTCCTTCCTCTTACAAACAATCCATGTGCTTGCTCCTTGTTACCACTAGTAGTCATGTCACTAGTTGTAATTTTTCGAAGATCATCCGTTAGAAGCAACGTTCTAGTCTCATCCATCTTCAAATTGTCACCTACAAGTATTAATGTTTGTATCAGATTCTCATAAGACTTCAGTAAAGAACGAAGTAGCAGAAGTGTTTGATCCTCGTCTTCTACTTTCACATCAATGTCCTTCAAATCCGATATGATCCTATCGAACTTGTTGATATACTCTCGGATTGATGAGCCTTCCTCTATTTTGTAAGTATACAATTTGGATTTCAAGTAGATCCGATTTGTTAGACTCTTCGTCATGAATATACTTTCTAACTTTGATCACACACCCGTCGTCGTTGTCTCTCCATCCACCAAGAAAGTTATATCCCTCTCAAGGCATAGGATAATCGACACTCGTGCTTCGAGATCTAACTCTTCCCAATCCTCATCAGACATATCTTTGTGCTTCTTTTCTCTTCCTGCCAAATCCTTGTGCAATTTTTACGAAATCAACGAATTTTTCATCTGCATCCTCCAATATGAAAAATCATTCTTCCCATTGAACTTTTCAATGTCATACTTTGTAACTTTAGCTGTTTTACTGATAGACGCCATTCTCCGCTTGTTTTAGTAAATACGCTTCTTTCAAGAATTTCAACAAACACCTTATGTGCACCGCACAATAACCAAGGACCACCTAAAATCGGAAGCTTTATCACACCCAATCTGAACAATGGCTCTGATACCAATTGTTGGGGGCCGACACGCCTACTCGTCGCAGAAGCAAATCACCTCAAGAGAAAGCTCTGGCTTTTGTTTTTCACAAAACTCAAGGCAACCTCGATGTTCCTGTTTCCATATGAAACAAGAACAGAAGTGAATATCTCAGCGAGGTGAGATATACACTCTTCCCGATATCAAATCTAGATTTGAATGTCGAGGGAATGACAAGCAATGGCAAATACACAGAAAACAATACCCAAAGTAAATGAGACGAGAGATATACGTGGTTCGGCAAACTTGCCTACGTCCACGGGAGGGGTGAAGGGAGATTCCACTATGATGGAGAACACAGACGACTTGCACAACACACAAGCTCATCCCAAAGATGAGGCTTTGATTTTACCCAAGAGAAGATGACCTCTTTCTTGTACAATCTCTCCAAGCACTCTCTCTTTTCTCTCCTCAAGATCTCATTTTTTTTAGATCTGAAAACTCTCTTTTTTGTTGATGATAGCCCCTCTACTCTGCAAAAAACCCTAGGAATGAAGTTTCTATTTATATCAAGAAAATATGATCCAAAACAAAAACAACACGCCCACTCCGGTTGCGGCTGAGACACCCCAAGGTGTCTCGGATGCCGAGACACTTCAGGGTGTCTCGGCGGGTGTCGAGACACCTCAGGGTGTCTCGCGCGCCGAGACACACTGAGGTGTGTTGTGCTCACAGATATCAAAATGTAGGGTTATTACGGATCACCATCATCATCATCAGTGACACCTAGAACGAAGTCGATGATAGTCATAACCCTGATATTCAATTTTTTGGCTTAATTAACCAATTTTAGACACTCCCAACTAACAACTGCCTGCCAAAAATTACTAGTTCTACTTTTGAAGTGTTTGATTGAGATTTTAGAGCTCAAAATTATGCTGCGCGCCTAAGTTATAGTCTTATGATTAACAATCCCGCCTGCCCAATAATGCAACAAATTAATGATTGAAAGGAAAGGATTGGAGGAGTAAATAAAACAAACGAGGGAGAAATAAATATCTTAAATGCAAGGGACAATCATGGACGAGTGATTCCAAGATATGGATCAAGAAGACTACATTAAAAAAACAAAAAAGAAAAGGTAGGGGAAATATCTTTCGAGAAATGGATCAAGTTGGGACAATAGCTAGGAATATCAAGGACCAAACAAGTAATGTAATGTAAGCTGGAACCAGGAAAGGGACAGCCATGATAAGCACAGGATTCAGAGAACAAAAGATGATGATGATATAAAGTTTATCTCCCTCTCACTCTCCCTCTCTCTCTCTCTCTCTCATAAAACTTCCAGTGAGTCAGGAGGATGCACTGAAAATATATGGTCGGTGACTTCCACTTGATACAGCAGTATCCCTTCACATTCATGCAACCTGTATTTGACACTCATCATCAATGTTATCCCACCGACCATCAATCTTTTAAGTAGAGGACTGACATAGCAATAGCACAATATATATATATATATATATATATAAACAAATAATAGGAAAATGTGATTCCTCTTCCAATGTCAACGATTCATTTCTCCACAAATGCCAAGTGGAATTAATTGGCACTACTACTCTCCAGCTGAATAGTAGAATAGAACGGCAGTTATTGACTTGGATGACAACTAATTAACCAAAGTCATGGCCTTTTCCATTCAAAAAATCAACTCAAAAAAGCTCTCACAGGGACCACAGCCAGGACGCTAATTAACCATTACGGCCCGGTTTGGGTTCGACTTGGTCCGCGTCAGGATTATTCGTGAGTCCGTCCAGATTCCAGATGCGATGTTAGAGTTATCCATAGTTTTATCTCACGAATGAAAGTGAGTTCATGAACGAAAGAGAGCGATGGGGGAGTGAGCTGGTCGCATGATCAACGTGGGTGCTTCTACTTCTCTCGTTTCGAATTTGGTCCTATGTGCACGGTTATCATCATTTTGATTTGATAGCCAAAATCCCAAAAAAGTCGGATGGTGTACCAAAGCTCTCGTGTCTCATCAGCTACACTAGCATCACATGCATGAATCTTTCAGCAGCCTCAGCAGGACCGGTTCACTTTGCATTTTCAGAATTTCACCAGTCAAGCAAGCAAGTGGGGATAAATATCCCCCCCTGATACGTACTACCAACTGGCTCCCCTCCCCCGCATCCCTTGCTTCAGTTAAAAATCACTAGACTACTAGTGGTATTGCACAACGTATATAATCTATTTTCGCCCCGCGTCTCTGACGAAGCCATCTAACGTTAAGAACTACGTACGATGCGACCATTAAGGTAGGTTCCAAGGAGGAAGACACAAAAAAGGAAGATATACAGCAGGTTCTGAGGAAGGCAAAAAAGGAAATATATATATAAAGGGTCTGCTGGGGAGAAACCCCTATGCCGAGATCCAACCAAATAGCCGAGAGAAGATGAACAATCACACCAAAACAATAGCACAAACAATCAAACACCATTTTTAACGTGGTTCGGCAATGGCCTACGTCCACGGGGCAAGGAGGGGGGAGTTTTTCACTATTAGAAATCAAGAGGGACAAACTAGGGTTACAAATCTCTCATAAACCCTCAACAAATCAACTCTCAATCTCTCCAATTGCTCCTAGAATAGAAGCCCAAAGAAAACCCCTTCTTCAGCTCAAAACTCCTGCTCTTAAACCCTAGAGACATCCTCTAGGTATTTATACCAATCCCAAACAAAACGGGTCTGGAAACAGAACCACACCCGAAACCGCTGCGGCGGTTGACCGCGATGTCATCACGGTCGACCGTCACGGTCGATCGCCCTCAATCCCAGAACAGCCTCAAAGTCCAGAAACATCTGCGATCGACCGCCAAGAAAACAGAAACTCCTGCGGTCGACCGCCGCGATCGGCCGCCGCTGATCCAAAAGCATAGTGAGCTCTGTGCACGAACACGGTCGACCGCCACGGTCCACCGCCACGGTCAACCGCCAACCTGTCAACTGCCTGTTCTGAGCCATCAACTGCCGATTTCTACAAATCTCCACCTCGGCGAAGATTCTTCCAAACTGAGCCGACAACAACCAAACTAATTGCCTCATTTGTTGCATCCAGTACGCCATGGCAACGGACTCATGACAACGGACCACATCCACAACATGTCGAGATCCAAACGGGAGAGCGAACACTCACCCCAAACCAAAAGTGTCTACTCACCAAATCGAACTGAGCCGACACCAACCAAACGGGAGTGCAAACACTCACCCCAAACCAATAGTGTCTACTCACCAAATCGGGTGCATCAAAACTGACTGCCTACGTATCATCTCCAAGGAATCAAACCTTCACGTAGTTCACCTCATGGCCTCCAAAGGCCCTCAATCCAACCTGCGGCTGATAGCATCATCAACGACCCCAAACTGAAGCAATCCAAACACCTCCACCTGAGGTGAAACAATGGCCATATCCAAGCTATAACCACCAACTGCACTCGGATCTACCAACACGTCATCCGCATTTGAGTCCAAATGACTCCCACGCTGTGCCACCTCAACTGGAATCCCAACGAATGTAGAATGATCTGGAGTATGTAGAGTAAGCTCCACCTAATGTGGAGTAGCATCATCCTCCACCCGCTGCGGTGTCCCTCTGATCTGATCAATACTCTCTACCTGCCGAGAGTCCAAAGCGACAAACCTGCTCAGGCCAAACTCAGAAGCCCTCAACTGGTAGCCAAAAGAGTCTCTGAATCCCAAATGCGCAATCGGATCCAAACTCACATCCACGATGTGGCCACGTGCTGGGTAGCCCAATATCTGACGCCAACCAAAATCTGAAACAGCTCCACCAGATCTAACAACTCTACACGCATCAGTCGGCAACCTCATAAGATAGCCCAAACGTGTCGAAGCCCGAATACCAAATCCATTGCTCGACAACCAACGCCGATCCTCCTCCAGAAAAAAACGACCCACTAAATCCGTCATCTCATCACGTTGCCCCATTGTCTCCTCTCCTCTGAAGTGTCTCCAACTGTCATGAGCTCGGCACCAATGCAAGAAAGAATCCTTACTAGAACTAGTACGACAGGTAGCCTTTCTGTCCATACACCTCCTCCAACTGTCGCGGACTACTAGGGCTTCATACCAACGGGACTTGGTTGCAACCCATAAATGCCTAGTACAATCCTCAACATAGGAAACAAAATAACAATTACCTCCCAATGATGCCTCTATGGAAGGCACCCCAATGCCTGATGTAGGCTGTCTAAAAATCACAATGGATAGCTGATCCCCACGGGATTAAGAAGTGATTACAAGGCAATGGTTCCTTCAAATCAAGAAGCAGAATTCATCCTTACAATCAAAACACAAGAAATTTCTAAATCATTGCATCCGCTGCTTTTACAATCGCTGCAAACACAGCCTCATGTTTGAGATGATTGATCTTGATAGCTGCGACAACAACATGACTAATATTATATTAGCAACTATTAGATATGCTGATGAGCAGTGTAATGATTTCAGAAATAAAAGGTTGGACTTAGTTGGTGAGTTGCTTGGTAGAGAGCTGTGGGCAAATATTCACTGATTCCCATCAAACTCCAACAATGAGAGCTACAATCAGATAGCTTTCATGTCAACAAATGAAAGCTGCAAATGGAGGACTTTTCACATAAAACGAGAAGAGTTACAATTCGACGACACTTCCGACAACTGATGAAAACTCTATTCAGCAGTCTTCACTATCTACAGTGGAAGTTACAATCTGACGACTTTCACATCCCACAACAGCTAAAGCGAGGATTACTGAACGACGGTCCTTGCAACGCCTCTCAGAAGAAGCTACAAGTCAACCAACTTCTTCTAAAACGCGGAATTCACATTCGCGTTACAATTCTAGAAATGCAGGCGAACCCCGCGTTTCTAAGTCACAACAAGTAAAACGTGAGCGACCCTCGCGTTCTAGATGTTCAGTCAACACCCAACCTAGCGTCAAAATCCTAAGACGCGGGGTTAGGGTCATGAACGCCAGGTTGGGCGTTTGACTCATTCAAATATGAGTCGAACGGTTTCAGAACCGTTTTCCCCACGATCTGAGGAAATCACGCCCATTTAGGAGCGGATTTAGAGGACAGTTACAGCCTCTTATCCCCCTATAAAAACTCAACAAACCCAACGAAGTAGAGGGTTGGATTATGAGGATCAAAACCATAAGGGGTTGAAGATTTTCAGTTCGAAAACCATAGAAGAGTTGGCAGCAGAGGCGAATTCTTCGAAAGAGAGGATTTGGTTAAGATCCAGAGGATCAAATCTGAGAGAATTCTTCAGCAACAGAAATTCAGCTTGGCAATTAACCGAATTTTCGGTTCTAACAACTCTGGTCATAGAGTTCTAACTCGTTCGGAGTTCTTAAAACTCGTTCAGAGTTATTTATCAAACTTTCCACAGAAGTTCATTATTCCCACGAGATAAGAGACGGTCAGATCGTCAACGGAGAGCAAATTCGACGCAAACAATCGAATGAGGCACTCCATCGCTACCGAGAAGAACCCAGTTTTAAACAAAGGGGAGAATCAAATTCGTTCTCCTCTCTTTTGTAATCAAGTTGTAATCGGGATTGAAAGAATACAAGTCAAATTTCCTTTCTTCTCTTTATTGCAATTTTCCAACATACACCTGACTGAACACGTCTAATAAGACCCCTCGATCGGTGGATAGAAGTGCTCAACTCCAACTCGGTTTTCTTGCTCATCCCAACGTGCTCAAAGGACTTCAATTTACAGGTCATAGCACTCCTCAACAATCTGTGCACGGCACAACCAATAATATACCCCAGCACCAACCAATGTCACAGTCTAACCAAAGAAGTCGTCAGCGCTCTATCAATCACCATGCTCCCAAACAGATAATACAAGTTACTCCGTCTGACGCTCTTCATAACAATCATAGACCACGATGTGACCTTCAAGCGAGAATCCGCCAAGGTCACCTTATAGCCTGCTGCCTCCAATACCCCAAGTGAAATGATGTTCTTCCTCAGTTGAGGAATGAACCTCACATCAACCAACTCCCGAATCATCCCGTCACTCGTCTGAATCTGAACGGTACCAATACCACCAATAGGGCATCTGTGATCCATTACCCATAAGAACAGCATCCCCTCTTTCCAACTCCTGAAAGCTGGAGAAACAATCCCTCCTAGGGCATATGTGGTAAGTAGCACCTGAATCCAACATCCACTCGGTGGAGTCATCAACACCAACTGACGGAAGAGCTGGGCATGAATAGCCCGAAGAATCCGAATCTGACATGTCGCCACTAGCCTTGGTAACATTCACCTCTGAAGATTGAATAACTTTCCCCTTATTCTTCCCGGCTTGCAATTTTTGGCATTCGGCTTTCCAATGTCCATCCTCTCTACAAAAGGCACACTGATTCCTGCCCACTCCAGGATGTCCCCCTCTAGACTGCGACCTCCTACCACGGTTTGGACTTTTAGCTCTTACAACCAATGCTCCCGCTACCGGCTCAATGGAAGTCTCCTTGTCCTTCTTCCGAAGTTGATAATTCACAAGAACCATTGTGACCTCACTATATGAAAGAGATATCTTCCCATTTATAAGAGTGAGGACGAAGGTCTCATATTCCTCGTCGGGCAAGGAACTCAATAATAATAACGCTTTGTCCTAATCTTCAACAATGACATCTACATTCGCTAAATCTGTAAGTAGCTTCGTGTAGTGGTTCATGTGATCACTAATGGATGTCCCCTTCTTCAATTGGAAGCGATAAAGCCTTCTTTTCAAATGCAAGAGATTTTCAACGCTCTTCATCAAATACTTGCCCTCTAGGACCTCCCAAATCTTCTTAGCCGAAGTCTCATTCATCACATCATATTTTAGATCTTGAGTGAGATAACGCCTAATCACATCACACGCCGTTCTATTCATTTTCTTCCAAACCTTCTCATCAATGTCGACCGATCTCCCGTCCAACTCCAATGTATCTTTCAAATTTTGCGCATTTAGCGCACCCATGACTTCACATCGCCAAAGTCCAAAATTATTTGTGACATCGAACTTCTCCACATCTACTTCGTAGAATAGATATCTAAACTTTGGACGATCTTTACACTATAAGAACCCTCCCCACTTTTATCTTTCCCGGCCATATATCTCAAAGCACCCAATAACAATTGCGGAATAACAAGAAATAAATCCAAAAATTGACCAAGGATAGAATTTTTACCACAAAGATTCCACCTTTATCACCAATCGAAGCTCTAGATGAACTTCCCAACTGATCTACACCTCCAAAAATCCCCAAGCGTTGCCCGGAGCTCTGATACCACTTGTTGGGGAGAAACCCCTATAACGAGATCCAACCAAATAGCCGAGAGAAGATGAACAATCACACCAAAACAATAGCACAAACAATCAAACACCAATTTTAACGTGGTTCGGCAATGGCCTACGTCCACGGGGCAAGCAGGGGGAAGTTTTCACTATTAGAAATCAAAAGGGACAAACTAGGGTTACAAATCTCTCATAAACCCTCAACAAATCAACTCTCAATCTCTCCATTGCTCCTAGAATAGAAGCCCAAAGAAAACCCCTTCTTCAGCTCAAAACTCATGCTCTCAAACCCTAGAGACACCCTCTAGGTATTTATACCAATCCCAAACGAAACAGGTTTGGAAACAGAACTAGACCCGAAACCGCTGCGGCGGTCGACCGCCCTCAATCCCAGAACAGCCTCAAAGTTCAGAAACATCTGCGGTCGACCGCGGCGATCGACCACCACGAAAACAAAAACTCCTGCGATCGACCGTCGTGGTCAACCGCCGCTGATCCAGACACATGGTGAGCTCTGTGCACGAACGCGGTCGACCGTCACGGTCGACCGCCAACCTGTCAACTGCCTGTTTTGAGCCATCAACTGCCAATTTCTACAGGGTCACTCGATAAACCATCTGCCGCAGTAACTCGCTCGATTTTCACCCTGGAGTAACTTAATTGGATGTTAATTTAATAACAACAATCCTACTCAGGTTCTGAGGAGTAGACGGGCCAAAATCTTATTGGATTAGCAGGCGGATATGTCAGGCTATAGCCAACAGCGCTTGTGGTCAGAGACGAAACAAGTCGAAGGTATACCCTTCACACAAAGCGTGGAGGGGGGGGTGCGGATACGGAAAAGGAAAAAGAAGCAGATGCAGGCGCAAGTCAGAAAAGGGCGATATCCGCCCTTACCGTGCAGTGCAACCAATGGGCAGTAGACATCGGCAGTCGTACATGAAATCAGCACGCGGGCCCACTGGCTCCCGCTATTTACATTGTTCACTGTTCTCGGCAGCTCACGATAAATACTCCTTTAGGTTCTTCCTACGGGTAATTGTCAAACGATGCTGAAATTTCAAATTTTTAAAATTTAGATGAAAAAAAAAAAACAATCATTGAACTCCTGCCTGCCTGCCTGATACAACAAGATTCACCTAAACTAACATTAGGGTAGGGTCAGTCTTCCCTGATTCAACCAAAGCGAAAACACCACCGGTCCGAGACAGACCCCCTCGAAGGGAGGAGGGCCCACGTGTCAAATATATATGTAAAAAAAAATGCCAATCTAATCATCATCAGGCCGAGCATGTATCATCCACCAGATGATCGATCGTACGTGGCCTTGTTCCCAATGGGACTTTTCTAAGTCCAATGAAGGAGATTTGTAGCATATGATGCACGGAATACAAAAGTAAACCTAGGTGGCAGGTGAATGAAGGATGATCCTCGCATAAACAAATGGCGGAGGCCTGAATGTAGGCGGTTCCTGTCACTCTCCCCGTCCAAACTGCCCGCACCCACTTCACACAAAAGACAAAAAGGGGGAGAGAGAGAGAGAGAGAGAGAGAAGCGGCTCGAGTGGTTGTAGAATATACCAAAGGTCGTTCCGTTGTTTTTTTATTCTTCTCCTCCCCCTCCCTCCTTTAATTATATATCATCCATCTTTCATCGTTGAGCATTATTCTTATCATCCGGAACCAAATCCTATTGCCAGTCACGCCCCACATTAACTGATGACTTGACGCAGAAACACGTTTTTCACTCGCACGTATCCCCTACCAACAGTTACGAGTCAGACAAGCACTAACTAGTACGAGCAGCACCAGTTTTAAATTCAGAATTCAATGGGGGCAGATATGAGTCCGGGTGAGGCTCTAGACACAGCATAAACTACTAAAGCAAACCGTAAAAAGATCGTTGTGATACGTATGAGTACGTAAGGCGAAGAAGAAACATGGAAGAAACAACATCATCGATCACTGACTCATGCCCGTTCGGTAAATTCCGATAAATAACCTCAGCACATCTAGTTATAAAATTACATTTCGATGTTGACTTTCACAGCAGGTGGGAACTTTCCTGAGGTAAAAAGAGACCATGATAGACAGAGAGTTTCTGGTAAATGTACGAAGGAAGCAAAATTCACAAACATGATCAAGAGCAAATGATTAATATAACATAAATGACAGCAAAAAAAAAAAAAAAACCTTATCGGCGGCATGCCGTTTGACATTTACCAGTAAGTCACCTACTCCGATATGCACCCCCCCTACCTCGTATTCTCATAAAACAAAGCATCGCATCCTTGCGGTCAATAATTAAATTTACAGTTTCAAGTTTCAACCCTCTTCTCTTATCTTCATTTGCTTATCAAGTAAATAAATAAAGAAATCAAGTCAATGGCTTCTTGGCTATATTTCCTTTTCTTATTGATGCTTGGACCAACATAGACCGTGTACTAAGGAAGACTCTTCTTCGTTTTTCTTTTTTCTTTTTTTTTTGGAATTTAAGCAAGTATCAGCAACATCTATAGTTGAGCAGATACTATAAATACAGCATCGGAATGAACGCGTTTCAGACGATAAATCATTTTACAGCCATATGTAATGGACTTCGAACAAACAATAGCTCACATAATTGGGGCAGGAAAAACTAGAGAACTCTCTCTCCTTACCAAAATAGCAGCAGACATTCAGAAGAAAGCTGGGGAACTAGTAAGTCAAAAATGTAATATTCAGCGTGACATAATCATGAGGTGTATACATTAAGTACAGGCGCTTGCTTGTGACCAGGCTAGTAAGACAGCAATGATTTCATTATAAGCAAAAGAAAGAAGGTGAACAAAAACTGCACTAGCTGAAACGAGGTGAGTTACTTATGCTTAGTAAACCGGCATTGCAACCTCGTACTGGTATTTACAGAATTGTCAATTACATCGATAGCTAACTCTGTCACGGTGTCCTGCCTCGAGCCTATCCCCTAGTGCATGACAGGCAAAAAGGCCATTGCTAAAACTGGCAACAAACTTAAAGAGCAACAACAGGTGTCCAATGAGGACAAGGACAATAAGTCAATAAGTCGTTGACTACCAGAGATGAGGAAATGCAAGTTGTACAGGTCAATGCAAGGAAAGGTGCAGGATCAAATGCCTACTGCCACTATCTCCCACCTTCAAATGGATAAGGACTTTAAGTGGTCTGCCACCATCCTAATTAATGGGTGCCTTTGGCAGGTATCAAGCACCCATTTATATCTCAATGCCTTACATGCATCCTTTGTCTCCCTCCAGCAACAGATAGATAGTAGTAGACGCATATCACACTAAAATATTCAGAGGCATCATAATAGCATATTCAGGACACACGCTCTTTGATGATACCCTTCAAAAAAAGTGCACATCACCCATAAACAAATATTATTTCAAAATTTTAATCCTATGCCCACAAGAGAAAACCACTAAACTAGCTAGTGGAGGAAAATCAATCCTCTTAGTCAGTCAAGAATATTTCTTCCATGCCAATTCCAACCTCCCATCTCCATAATAACATGTCACGTCAAACGATTATGCCTAGTGCAATGCTGATGGAACCCTTTCCTTCCATTTGGTAAGATATTTTCCCATAATATCTACTTCTGGTCAAACCACTTGAACTTTATGAAGATCAAAATCAAGAAAGTGAATCCTTTTTGCTAATGGGTGCAGGTGTAGCAGAGTGTGCAAAGTATTCAGAATACTTAGATAGGAAACACCAAACGTAGTGGAGATGGAAGATAAAGTCGCATGACTTGTGAATATTCCATGTGCAAGATAGATTTGTTACCATCTGGCTCCTTCAGGTTCATACCGCCTCATAACTTGACTACTGAAATCCATACATTAATGCCCTGTTTGGATGGAGGGTAGAGAGGGAGAGAGGGAGAGAGGAAGAGAAATGAGGCTTTCACCTTGTTTGGGAGTTTTTTTAAGGAGGGTAGAGAGGAGGAAGGAAGGGGAAAGGAGGTTAAAATTGTTTGGTTTTCTTCCCCCCCCCCCCCCTCCCCCCCAATTTAGACGGTAGAGGAGGGTAAAGGGGTGTAATGACATTATTACCCTCATCAAAACAAATAAAAGGGCTGATGTGTTATTAGTATAAAGTCATTTATGTAAATTTACATATATTTACTTCCTTTCACCTTCATTCACCTTACTCAACTCCCAAACAA
>BQKN01001105.1:708059-741003 GCA_022839385.1 Asparagus kiusianus
GTGGGTGTTGAGTGTATAATCCAAAATTCCTATGAGACAATACCGATGCCCTTCAAATCGTTTAGAGCATGTATTGGATGCAATCCTGAATTTAAAATGTTTCTTTTCCAGAAAGAGGGATCGAAGAATATAAGAGAATTTAAATTCCAGAAAATTCGATGCAAGTAAGAGGAAGAGATGAAAGAGAGATCACATTTGCGGTTCATGATCTGATCAAAGTATTTGTGTGAGATTCAATCAATTCTTCTACTGCCATCTTCGGCTTTGTTACTCTCTTGCTTCTCAGTTTTTAACAAGTATGAGTCTGTCAGAGCACAGGATCCAAATTTGAATTGTATTTTAAAGAGATTTAAAAAAACAAATTGGTCATTAAATGTACTCACTACTCTTCACTGCTAGACCAGCCCAACGGGCCCCAAGCTTGACTAAATCAAGGAAGGGCATTCCGTGCCTACAGGCCCCCAGAGCAAATTTATCATTTATTAAAGGTCCAAAGATACTAAGATACCTCTAGGTTAAATTTATGTGGCACTTAGCAAAGGTCCATAGCCCACTTACATGTTGCATTACTGGGCTATAAGATGAATCTTGAGCCCGCATCCATAGTTTATGAGAACCTAAATTAGAAGATAGATATAAATGAAGGAGAAATTGGTACATATAAGTTTGATATGATGCAAAAGGGAGTAGAGGACTACGTCAAATTATATATATTAGAGTGAAGAGAGATCGAAGTGTTCATGAAGGAGACCAGATTATAGAAATATGGAGAAATGTTAATGTATACTTGTGTATAAATGCACATATTTAGAAATGAAAACATAGATTTTGGAGTTCAATAATATCTAATAGCAAAAGTAGAAGCAAGGTTTTATATGTCAAATGTCAGGTTCATGTCAGACAGCTAAAATTTTATGTCGCATAGTGGAAATCGGTGATATGTTGAGGGACATGAAAAAAATATCAGATTGCCATACCGGATGGTGTGCATACATGTGAAGTGTAATATAATATCATAAATTAAATCTAAACATACTTAATAAATTCTATCGCCTAAACATAAACATTTAAATAGTAAAAGTGTTAAAATACATTGACAACCCATTAACAAATATGTCATATAATGATCATTAGCAAATAAATCACCATCTTCCGGCTGAGATTGCACATTTATCACATTATTAAACTTAATTATATCTTGCATTTATATTTACTTTCTTTCACGATTCCACTATTTCAAGAGATCTAGTCAATCTGCGCTATCCATAGGATATTTGCATGTCAATGCGTGATCCACATCATTATTCTTCGTACTTCTACTAGACTAGTCAAGTTTACATTGTTGTATTATCTCTGTTGTTTCAATTTAACTTGAATATGCTTCAAATTTCTCTGCTTTAGGAAATGAACCAAATAATTAATAAATTGCTCGATTATTATTCTTCCAGATATTCAGTCATATTCGACTCGATAGTTCATTTAATTGTAAATGAATATTTTTCAATATCTGGCTCATAAACGAATAGAATTTAACCAAAAGGATATTCAATTCGATTGATTACTAAATATTCATTTATGTTTTACATTTTACTCCTCTAAGTTTAATTTATCATAAAATATTTATCTTTTAAAGTTACACTTTAGATATTTACTATGATCAACATATACCATAACTAAATATCTATTAGAAATAAATTCTTATTCAAATTTTAGCTTAGATGACATTCTTAAGTTGCTAAAATAGTTTGATAGAAAATGAATTAATGTGGATCTAAAATCTATAATGAGATGTTTTCGTGCTTCTACATTACTACATTATACTGAGTTTTATGTTAATATTACTATTGATAAATATATAAATTAATAATTTATAAATATATGAATATAATAATTTTAGTAGTAAAATATCATAATAATTATTAAGTAATTATGCAACATGTAAAAAGAAAAGAAAAAAATAATATACCAACATAGGATAACACCTGACCTCAAGTCTAAGAATCAAATGCATTAACCAAGTGTGCTAACAACATTCGTGAATAGTTAGCGAATATTTAATGAAAATACCTAATCGAATTTGAACACCTTCTACCAATTCGACAAAAATTTGAATTCGAATTCGCTGGAGTAAACCGAATTCGAATTCGAATTCGAACTTAAAGGTATTCGACCAAATTCGATTCGTTTCCACCCCCACTTTGCTTGATGGCTATAGCTTTGTATTCCACATATATTCACATCTCACGTTTGATGCACTTAATGATTGCAACTAAAGAGACAAAGAGGCTGAGAGAACGAGAGAGACGAAGAGGCTGAGAGAGAGACTGAGAGAGATGGGAGAGAGAGGAGTACCTTTCAAAGAAAAAGGACGGTTGAAGGCTTGTAGCTTTAGGATCCACTCCCCACTTTCAAACACTCAAACCCTAACCCTAGTTTCCCTGAAACTAAGAGAGAGAGAGAGAGAGAGAAGAGAGAGAGAGAGAGAGAGAAGGCAGATATATATATAGAGAGAACCTTTGATTTGATGATGTGTCTTTGATTTTGCAACAAATAAGAAGAAGTTGAAGTCGTTGCTGCTACTGTATTTTTTATTTGGGCAAAAAAAAGCCCTACCAAAAGATATAGTTCAAGTTCAAGTTAGGTCTGGGTTAGGTCGTGTTCAAGTTGAGCAAATCCATCGGCTTTTAATTGTCGATGCTTCACTCGCTATATCCGATTTTTGTCTGATATGTCGCCGACATGGACCAAAAAAAGACATGCAACTTAACATATACTATCGGTGTGATGCTAAACCCAACATGGCGGTCGACATTTAAAACACTGAGTAGAAGAAAGTATAAATGATGAGTTCCAAAATTCATGTACTATCTCAAACAATATGCACACCATTGAAATGAGTGGCGCGCCAATCTTCCTACTTATAACTCAGTATCCCACATTATTCTCACTCCCTTGGCAAGGCCTTGTGTAGATGAGTGGAACTAGGTTCACACTTGTCTTCTTGCCTTAAAAATGTGATAAACTACATCAAATTTCCCCCATTAATTATAACTACTTCCTTAATAATTTCCCCCACAATACTTAATTTGGTTTACCATGTCACCTAGGAGCCGAACACTTTCATTTAGGATTCACGATAATGTCGTGAGTTTGATAACGAAGCTAGAGGGTGTGCAATATTTCCCTGTAGTATAGGAACCATGTTATCCTATTCATTAATAAGAAGGGGAGCGTGTCGCTTGTTTAAATGACATGTATATGTTTGAGATTGTTATATAGAGTTTTAGATTTATCTCTTTATTTTATTGTTGTTGTTGGATATTAATGAACTCTCAAATCTATTTTTTGGTTCAAAAATCAAGGGTGATTATACACATGTATGCATTTGTTCATGCAACAATAATATGAGATAAAAATTATATATAGTCTTCTAGTTAGTGTAATGGGGTCTAAAAAGTAAGACTAGTTCTACTTTCTTTAACACTTAATCTTTGATCTTTTACTCGACTGATTCTTCCCCTCTAGCAGTAACACTTTTTCCCCTAGCAATTTATGAATCACATGTGTATGTGGGTGGGTTTGACGGATGAGGTGACAACCTATTTTGTTTAATGAGCCACCAAGAGATAAAGGGTGGTGAGACCCACCCATCCGATGTGACTAGCAGGGTGGCCTCACCGCACGGTCATCTACTGGTAACCTATTTAGGGAAATGAGACGACTTCATACCCTTTACTTCCTATGCACACATATATTCATACATATATGCATACATAGTACCTAGATATATATAACACACAAATTTATATGCATTCCTATTCAGGCATAAAACATTATTAATTGTCTGATAGAATGTGTAATGAAAATTTAGTTCAAAACATTAATTTATAAGCTCCTACTCACCTTTATACTCTTATTACTTATTGCAAAAGTAATGTCTTGGATCCTTCACTGAATAAATTGTATGTCTCTAAGATGGGTGTTAAGAGAGGGTCTAGAACATTGGACTTGTTAAAACTAGTTATGCATAGAAAATTATTCCCATATAAACCTTAATTTAATCTTACTTCGACCTCCAAAAGCCCGAACATAGATCCTATTGAATTTGTAACCCTGTTGCTCATGATTAGCTCATCACTCAATTCTTGTCCTTCAACAACCTCATCCTTCATTCTTGTGCTAACAAGCCGCCTTGCCTGACAAGTACATGCTAACAGGCTACAACAGTTTTGATCATCTTTAATTCCTTTTATTCATACAACAAAATTATAGTCCTTTGTATCTTGGTTCCTACAGAATGTATAGTCCCATCCACCTCACGACAACATTTGTTTTACACCTTGTACCAACTTTCTAATGGAAAGATGTGTTTAGCAAATGTAATTTAATAGGTGACAGGTGTTCAAAAGAAGAGTTAGTAAGACTTATCAATTTGGAGTTTCTCAGTAAGCGGAAATTTGGATAGTAGCACTAAGGCGCAGCCGTTAATTCTGTAACATACTTTTTAACTTAAAAGCTCGAGTTACTTGACCAAAAAAAAAAAGGCTTCCTTATGGTAGGCTTCAAGGTAACACCACACCTATAAGATAATTTCAGACCATTTTTAGTTGTTCGGCAGGAGTTATCTCTAATCTAGCCCACTTTTCTCATGCATGTTCAATCATAACAATTACTTGGAAGCACATAGAACACATCAGACTGTGTGTGGAATGTAATAAGTGAAGAAAGGCAATAAAGACTGCACTATAACAGAATTTAACAAGTTCACTTAGCAAGATGTTCCATCACAGCGGTAACACTGAAACAGTTATCACTCAATGGACACAAACCAAAAAAGATATAGTTATAAATAAAGTTACATTCAGAACAGGCATAATGTATGATTCTACATTTAAGGAAACCAGAAGGTCTTTCAGCAACACAAGTAGACGACACTCGCACTTGCACGAGCTAAGACTGAACTAACATCAAATCGTCAGAAAGAAAACATAGACAGGCTTATATACACAATACATAACTTCATGCTTGAGAAAACCAAATTAAAGTAAAACTTATTCGATCTTACCTCCTTCACGACCAGCCGTAAACATTACCTGGCTTTGATAAATCCGCTCAGTAATCAGCACGATAGTCGCTGTAATCATCCCTTGCGGCCAAACTGCTCTCAACCCTCTCCGCAATCTTCTCCTCCTCATACTTGGCACCCTCTTCCAGTGCCAGCCCGCCCAAAGCTCCAGCAACTGCACCCACCGCTAACCCCGTCCCCATTCCCATCCTCGGGCCCTTTGCCTTCTGCTGCTCATGAGAAGAAGGAGAGTAGTCCGCAGGCGCAGACGGCCCGCCATAATTTGCCGGGAGATCGTAGTACATGGGCCTAGCAGGCATGGGGGCAGGCGGAGCCGGATAGTACCCAGCACCCGAAGAGTAGTAGCCGGAGTAAGGATCGGAGTAGCCGCCAGAGCTGTGGGGTGAGTAGGGGTACTGGGACGGCATCGGGCCCGGGCTCGCATAGTGAGGGAGAGGGGGAGGCGGTGGGGAGAAGGTGCGGTAGTCCCGGGACGGAGGCGGCGGAGGAGGAGGCACGGGGTGGGCGGGGGAGTAGTAGTAGCCGGGCACCTGGTAGCTCTGCTCAGGCGCTGGGGGCGGAGGAGGAGGAGGAGGGCGCTCCCGAAGGGAGACCTTGATGCGGACCTTGCCGTGGGGACGGCCGGAGGGGCGGCGGAGCTCCAGGGTTCTGATCGGGGTAGGTCCCGCAGGGGGGTGGGAGGAGGCGACGTCGAGGTCGAGGAGGCCCCTGAGGGGGACGCGAGCGGTGCCGACCAGGGGCTTGGGGGTTTCGGAGGGCTTGGAGTGGAAAACATCCAGGGTTAGGGTTGGGAGGTGGCGGGGGGGCGCGCCGCCGCCGCCGCTGAAGTCGGGGAGGGGGAGGGTTAGGCGTTCGTTCCACACGGGGCTGGTGGATCCGGAATCGTCGGGCCTGGTGGCGGAGCGGCGGTCGGGATCGAGGTAGGCGACGGCGTAGGGCTTGAGGTCGCCGCTGCGCCAATTGACGTTCTTCAGGTGCTTCGCGGAGACGACGGTGACTTGGAGATCGAGGGGGGGTTTTGGGGCGGCAGGGGGTGGAGGAGGTGGTCGAGGGGAGGCCATGACCGACGGCTTCTGCTGACGATGCGATTTGCCTGCGGCTTTTCGGGACGGGAGGAAAGGAAGGCGTTCGGTGCGGAGAAAGAAGGGGAGTATTTAATTTAATTTAATTTCAAGCGGAAGAAAATTTTAGTAAAATTTTCACCAAAAATAATGGTTTGGTCGATTCAAAATAAGGTAGTATGATCATATCATATCATATCATATCATACTCTCTTTAAAAGCACGAGTTTGAGAAAATCTTTTGATAGCCAAAAATACCTTTAAAATTCAAATAGTAATCTATTAAGTAAGAATGAGTTGATAAATTAATGAAATTTTATTGGAGATACATAGTATGAAGATAATGATATAATTTAAATCGAAATGTAAACCTGAATGAAACTATTAAATACCAAATTTACAAGTATATACAAAACAAAGGGCGTATATACAAAAACCAAACAAATTAGTGAGAAAAATAATGTCCGCCCCAGAGGTCGAACCCAGGAATAGCACAGACCTACAAATGCACATAATGTGGATGAGGTATTTTCAAAATCCACCAAACAAATTAAAGAGACAAAATCATTCTCAAAATTATAAAAATTTTTTTAAACAAACGGCTACGATATGAGGACACAACGTGGCGATCTCTCGCCAACAAAAATTCAAGTAGTTCATTCATGATACTGCATAATTAGTTTTAAAGTTTAATTATACTCTTATTATTTAAATAAAACTCTATTTATAATTGTTATCCTCTCACATACAACATCACATACCAGTGTATATAAGCCAAGAAATTACAATAATTTCTATAACACTTTCATCTCCTTCTGCAGATATATATATCTTTGTTATTTTCTTCTTATTAGATTAGATTAGATTATTTTAAATTAATTAATTATATTGTATATTTAATTTTTTTCATATCAAGATATATCAACAATTTTCACAGTACTTTCATCTATTTTATTCTCATTAGATTAGATTAGATTATTTTAAAGCAATTAGTTATATTGTATGTTTGATCTTTTTTTCAAATTAAAAATTATAATAATTTTCATAGTACTTTTATCTCTTTCAACGGGTATGTCAATTTGTTATTTTCTTCTTATTAGATTAGATTAAATTATTTAAAAATTATAAATTATAAAATTACAATAATTTTCACATTATTTTTATCTATTTTCTTCTTATTAGATTAGATTAGATTATTTTACAGCAATTACTTATATTGTATGTTTGATCTTTTTTCAGATCACAAAGTTTAATTATACTACTATTATTTAAATAGATATTATTTGTATAAAAGTCAAAGAGAATCTCACACATATTTTAGATCTCAATGTCAATTATAATAATTACACATGGGTATTGGTTAAAATAAATTTCATATATGGGCTTAATTTATATTATCCTACTTTAACCGAATTAGATAATTTAATTTTTTAACACCAAATTCTTCCACAAAATCAAAAGAGAGTAGCAATGCTATAGCTATATATATCCACAGGACCACAGATATCTTAAAAATGAACGAAGAAAATCATACAAACGAAAACTATATTAATTACCCACACGCACCTACTACTTTCAAAACCACCCTTCTCCGTCTCTATCTATAATATATCCACATACCAAATTAAGTTGTTGGAGTTTCTCCTCACCAACTATATCATTGATCAACCCGTCTTTTTCTTTTGTACTTAAATTGTATAATATTCTTTGCGATGAGGACTCGCATGGGCCCAACAAAAAATATAGCAGGTCTTGTAGTTAGTTAATAATGAGATCATATCATTATAAACAAACTAAGTAAAGATTAATAACTCTTAGCAATGTACTTTGTTCCCCTAGCTTCCACTACAAACTTGTTAGTTGTTTATTCCTGACTCTAAAATATTTTTAAAATTAATCATCTACTTCATAAATTTTTCAAAAATGTTTAAATAAAATTTATTATAAATGTAATAATCCATGTTTATAGGTTTTAACTCAAAATGAATTTGACTTATTTTATAGTAAGAAAATAAACAAAAAATAATAATTATGGTATTTAACCACGTGCATAGCACGTGCATAAGAACTAGTAGGATGGATATAAAAGCGAAACTTTGAAGTACATAGACTTTGGAAGATAAAAATAAATTCCTCGAAGATAATTTTTTATATTTAAAAATAAATACTTTTTTACAATATATGACAAATAAAAAATTATCTAAAGTTTAATGCCTTCTTAGGAGGATGAAAATATATATATTTTAAAAAAATCATTTTCGCCGTTGCCGGGGATCGAACCCGGGTCACCCGCGTGACAGGCGGGAATACTCACCACTATACTACAACGACGACGCCGCACGAAGATGTCTTCATTTTTATTCACCAATTATCTTCAGTCATGCACAACAACTTGCGAGTTGCGAGCTATCAATCATGAACCTTTGCTTACTCACCCCCTCATTCGCTTATCCGTTTAATCTAACTGAAGATGATGATAAAAGTTGGTTCTTTTTATTCCTTGATCCACCATCAAAACAATCATATTTATCTTAAATTCAAACTGAAAGAATGGGAGAACCATATGCATGAAGCAGAAGGGTTTGAAGTCAATGCTGCAGGTATGGTGCACCCCTCCATCCTGGTAACACCTCCAACTCTGCATACGTAACGATCTTCTACCAGACTTTCCTGCTCGTTTGGACTCCTAAAGAACTTCTGTGCCTCTTCTCCGTTCCCAACTTAGCGATCAATCAAATAGAAGTTTTTTCTTCCGGTTGAATTAAATCTCTTTTGCGGCTTTTGCTGGTCACCAGTAATCTCCACAAGAACATTTCCCGTCCCTGAAATGATGAAATCGGCTAACATCCCTCACCACAATCTCCCTCTCTGTAACCTTCGATATAAACTTAACGGCAACATGACAATCATCACATACGCGCAAATTCTTCATAATTCTGATTGGAGCTCCAGCAGGCAAACTCATTAACGCAAAGGCAACGGCCAGCTTCTCGCTATGCTGAGCCAAGCTGCACTCTTTCTCCTCGTCATCCATATCGTGCAGAACCATACTGGTCTCAGGTTTATAACCACATTCCCGGATCCTAGCCATCAATTCTCTCAGAAACACTTCGATCTCTCTTTGCCTCGGATGTGATCGGTCTCCCACGGAAAATTGATGAACCTGACCCTTGAGCTCGAACCAACTAGCACCAGGCTCCTTTTTCACCCTTCTTTCTTTCATACTTCTCCTAACATCAGAAACATCACTCCATCTCTCTGCCAAGGCTCGAATATTTGAAAGCAACACATATGAAGCAGAATCCCCGGGGTCCAACGTCAAAACACGTTCAGCCAACCTGTCAGCCATCTCTGCATTATTGTGTGTCTTGCAGGCTGATAACAGTGTCTTCCATATTATGGCATCAGCTCGGTGGGGCATTAATCTGATCAGAGCCTCAGCTTCGTCTAAACAACCCGATCGTCCCAGGAGATCAACGACACATGTGTAATGCTTCAGCGAAGGCACCAGTCCATATTTCTGCTCCATAAGATTGAAATATTCCACGCACTTGTCCTTCAACCCACTGTGACTACAAGCATAGAGCAAGCTCAAGAATGTGACATGAGTTGGCTCTGTTCCCGCTGCAACCATCTTTTCGAAAAGTTCAATAGCCTCCAGCCCTTGCCCATGGAAGCCATAGGCTGCTATCATCGCACTCCACAACACAAAATCTGAATCATCTGATTCGTGGAACACTTGAACAGAACCGCTCAAACACCCACATCTCGAGTACATGCTGACAAGTGAACTCCTCACTGCAACAACAGAGTGAGCTCCAGCTTTGATTACTAGGGCATGAACCTGCTCGCCCTGACAGAGGGATGCCAAATCCGAGCACGAGCTGATAGCACCAACGAAAGTGACCTCATCCGGTGCTAAACCCGCAGCTTTCATCAGCCGAAAGTGGGCAAGCGCTCCTTCAGAATCACCATTCTGCACCCTCCCAGCTATTACGGTATTCGAGGAAACAACATTAAGCACGGGCATCCCTTTCAACACTTTCTCGCCCTCTTCGAGGCATCCGCACGTCATGTACATGTGAGCGAGTGAGCTCCCAACGCACAAATCACGCTCGAAACCTGACTGAATTATATACGAATGAATCCTTCTGCCAGAACCGATGTCTTTCAACCCGGCGCTGCACCTCAACGCACTAGCCAAACTGAACTGATCGGGTCGAAACCCCTCTTCCCTCATCCTAGCAAATAACCCCAGACCTTCTTCGTCGAGCCCGAAGTGGGTAAGCCCAGTTACCATTGCATTCCACGATGCAAGGTTTCTCTCAGGCATTTCATAGAACAACTTACGGGCGGTGTCGAGATCATCATTGTGTATTAAGCCACCGATGAGGATGTTGGAGGACATGACGTTCTTCCTCGGCATCCTCGAGAAAATGGCTAAGGCGGCCTGCAATTGCCCAAGCTTGGAGTACATGTGCAGCAAGTGATTGGATGTGAATCGGTCGGAAGAGGCCCCGGATGCGATGATGAAGGCGTGGAGCTGCTGGCCTTGGGAGAGGGATTGCTTCGGGGTGCAGCATCCTCGGAGGAGGTGCGAGAAGAGATTTGGGTCCGAGCGCAGTCTCGGTAGAAAGCCTTGGAGGGCTTGCTTGAGATACCCCTTGGAACAGCGCTCGATGAACTCCTCGTCGGTTTTGGAGCGGGAGGAGAGGAGCGTGGTGATCACTGAAGGAGATCGCTGGGCCATATTACGGATTATAGCCCAAGTCTACTCCTCTACGCGCGCTTAAAAAAAGGAAATTCAAAGACTTACGGTTCATGCTTCAAGTACAGAGGATGTAGATCATTCTTTTAAGTATGGAGGACGTAGGTATTACAATAATTAAATTAAATAAATTAAAACTTAGAGTGAGGCAAATTTAAAATGCAGTTCTTAAAAGATACTAGGTCGTGTTTTGCACAGAATGCACACTAGTTCATTTATAGAATATTCGGATTAAATTACCTTGCATCATGAGCGGGTCGTGACCCATATCATCTTCGAGACGTGAGCCTAATCCTATACTAGTTTGGTACCTAATTGCAGTCTATTGTCAGAATTCTGCAGTCTTTTCAAGGGCTTCATCCTTCGTAGCTCATCAAAAGGTCTCGGATGATTAAATAGGGTCAGCAACATCGGTGGAGTTTGCTGGGGCAAGTGTGGTATCTCCTCCCGAATAAATCCCTGGACCAACAACACTGCAGACATCGCGCGCAAAGCATATCAAGAATGAATATACATTCCAGGCACTCCGGCATCACAGGAGTAAAATTAATTGGTATATAACTGCGTATGCAGCTTGCTTTCAGCGTAGCCAGCTAGTGTTCACTTGTAAAACAAAGCCCTAACTGTATATACCCAGATACATCATTTGAACAATGTGGCAACTGGCAAGAACTGATCTAGTAAATGATGTGTACTCACTACACAATTGCCGAATTGTGCACAAGAATACTAGTGTACAACAAATACATCTGTATACCTACGTAAACCTATGTCTTGAGTGGTGGGGATCAGTCGTATAGCTTTGCATATCACTTGCTATCCACACAAACCACCTCAGGTCAATTAAAGTAACCGAAATAGGTCAATAAATGGACTCCTTGATTCCAAGGAGTAATAGAATTTGACCAGAGGTTTCAAAAATCCAAAGGGCAGTTGTATCATCACAGATGTAGGCAAGAATGTCATTATCCTTCCCACTAGGCTCCCCCAAAAAGAAATGCCACCAGTAATAGCAGCCTGTTATGTTCTCTGCAGCATGTTTTGATGAAGGGTCGAAAAAACACTTAGGTAAACTTGATCAATGAAGACCAAGTGTAGAACTTGTCAGGAGTTCGCCTTGACAGGGAGAAGGTTTTGCCGTTGGCCTTCTAAAAATGTTCTCAATTCTCTTGGGACTTCAACCAATTTCAGCCACTTCTGCAGCTCTTCGCCCTCCACCTTCTCTTTTTCTGAAAACAGCGGAAGAATTGTTATTATATCTCTAAAAAAAATGATGATAACTGAAAGAAGTTACAGAAATCATGCATATAAACATGAAATTAAACTATTTTATAAAACCCATTTTCTCTACTATACCAATTAAGAGTATGGCAAAAGAAGACTCTTAACAATAAAAGCAAGGCCAAAATGATGCCAAGATGTTAATGCCACATACTATGGAATCTAGCAATACGTTTACAGGCATCATGCACTGGAGAACAGATATATAACTTGATATATAACTTGATATAATATTTCCTTAATTGGCACTGCCTTGTCATCAGTTCCTTTTCTTATAATTCCACAAGATAGTAGATGTTGTAGGTTGCTGTAGGCTGCACCTCCAAGAAATCTGAAACGAGCACTCAGCCATCAACAGGAGATTGTTTTGAGAAAATTTTGCCAAGCGTCTGCCTATAAGAAACACCATCCTTAAACCCATCATTATAGCCTTATTATTATTAATTACTTCTCACCGAAATGCAGAAACTAGCTGGTAACCAAATGAAAGACATGAAACAGATCACAGTCTAAACTGCACTGAACTCTTCGATGAAAAATATGTGTCTGTTGTATGGTAATTATTTTCAAGTGCTGTTGAGATCTTTTCTCAAAATACAGAGCTCCTTAACAGGGAACTGCAAAGGTATATACTGCTCCACGTGTTGTAAATTATCAAAGTAGGACACGACCTGTGTTCATCACTAGATAATAGAAGCCACAAGTTTCATTGAGTTTGATTACTTAAAGAACTACATGTAGTCTTAAACCAAAGCTTTAAAGAATCTGCATGCACAGCATCTAATTATATCATTGTTCCTGACCAACACAATTGGTGAATCATAACATATACTTAATCATCGTTTCCATTAAGCAGTGATCATAAAACTGCCATTAGTATAATCAGTGACTTGAAAGGCTTACTTTGATAAAATGATTTGCTACTTGAGAAGCAAGTCATGGTATAAAAACCATATGCAAACAGATGGCATTAACATACAAAGTATGTCAAATCATGATCCTCATTACATACAGACAAGTAAGATCATACACTATACTAGGAGAAATTTCAGCATAGCAGTTTCAAAGGAAAGAGGTATGCACGCGAGTAAGACCATCTAGAAAGAAGTGAATATCATTTACCTTCCAAATAAGCCCCTAGCCCCTCCAAAACAGTAGGATTTGCACGAACCACTGAAAGAGCTACTTCAAGAGCAGATTGTAGAAGTTGTTTTACCTCTCTTTGCACGAGATCCACAAGATGGCCCTATATATATAAAGCTTCAGATAAACCTCTTTGATGCATTAAAAATATAAATAAAAAGATATAGAATGTACCTGATCCCTTGACCATGGTGCTCCCCCACCAGACTCATCAAGTCCACCATTAGACAGAGTAGTTACTGATATTGGGCCTATGGTTGGGCTCAGTCCATATTCAGCAATAGCTTTGTAGGCCATATCAGTTGCTCGTCTTATATCATCAAGAGCCCCAGTTGACACACGGCCACAGTAAACAACTTCTTCAGCTGCACGGCCTCCTAATAGGGTTACCAGTCGACCATGTAATTCATCAACAAAGAGTAGATATCTGTCCTCTGTGGTGGGCGGTGTGTATGTGAAACCCAACGCACCTCCTGATCTGGGCAATATGCTGAGTTTCTGGTGACAGAATGAAGATGTGAATCATTTAAACAAGATGCAGAATGGAACTATAGTGAACATTGACCAGGTGATACTCAAGTGTCACCTCAACGCGTGGCTGTCCAGGAAGCAAATTTGCAACAGCAGTTCCCACAACTGCATGTCCTGCTTCATGTCTTGCAACAACAGCTCTTTCGTTGCCTTGTAACTTTGCATGTTTCTTCTCTATACCCTGAAGATGTATACTTCCATTAATTTCTATTTTATATTGCAGTGAAAAGATCAAATAAAATAGACAAGAAAAGGTAATCCCTCTACCATCACTTCTAGAAATCTAAAATATAACAAAAAGTTTAGAGTTGAAAGTGCATAGTTTCTAATCAACTTTCCATAAAATATGTGCCTCGGAGTCGCTTAACCTTTCTGCATAACTAATTTTATTCCCTAACAAAATTTGGATCTTATACTAATTATCCAAGTACCATGATGTGAACCCACAAAATTAAAAGTAATTTACATATTTACAAGTATATCTTCATAGAACTAAGTAGCTCACTATTAGGATTTGCACATAGCGAACATACTGTGCTACTATCAAGATGAAAAGAACTAAGGTTTCTACTGAACCTCCCTCTAAGTGCATTGGAAGAATAAAGTTGAACATCAGCTTAGAATTTGTAACAGCTTCTTAGTTCCTAGCTTATACGTAAGATGGAAATCACCATCATCAGAATTGATATTCCCCGGAAGAAAATTTATGCAAACTTAGTATCAAACACTCTCAATTCTGACGCTATGGGGTTTTCATGGAAGAACCCTTAGAACAGAAACCTCTCAGAATCACTCTCAGAGCAAAAGCCATAGGCGCAAACCTGACTTCAAAACTTTAAACCTGTGGAGCTGGTGAATAGGAAAGTATTTTATCTCTTTCAAGTTTCATCCATTGTTTCCGAACAGTCTCTTCTGAGACAACAGTCTTGATATCATCTCCTACCAGGGATGCTAAGTACTTGACATTTAAGCGTCTTGCTCCATATTGAAGGTTTAGGTGGGTGTTATAGCTTTAGTCCAGCATCAAGTACGGTAAATGACAGATAAGGGGCTAGACAAAAAGCCTAAGACCTCAAAAATCGTTTCCCATTTTGGATCATGTGGGTTTCAAGCTTATTATCAGAAAATAACGCTAGGTGGGCCCTTCATTGTGATAATCCATCAAAAACCCATATTCTGTAGCTTAAATTGTCCACCATTATCTGTACTCCATGCTTGGCAAACCCAAAAAACATCTGGATTCTTGGTTTTGTACGATAATACGTTATATGATGCCAACAAGCACCTCTTACTTGAGAAAGACCTTGAAGGAAGTTCAAATCTTCAATTGTTTCAGTGACAGGACTCATAAATATCAAAAATATTAATGGAGCAAGAAAAGGGTGTACCCATATTCCCAATGAGTGTTTCCTTTTTCCTTTTCTTGTCTGAAAATATGTCAGTGTTTACCATCTGGAATTTGACTCCAGACTTATTTGAGTCCAGAATATTAAATGAAATCAACAAAAGAGTGTACTTGTTCAACCGAGTGGATTCTCATTCCCAGTTAAAATCTTCTTTTTTCACTGAAAGCTCAAACAACACTAGAGTCTAATAACAATAAGTACAAATGGGTTCATTCCCTTGGTAAAATAGCAAACCAGATTTAATTGGATACTTAATAAAAGAAACTTGCAGCAAAATTTTATGATAGCAACTGGAAAGATTCACATGCATCAATGTTACAACATGCTGGAAAATGGTTTTATGGATTTATGCTAAAAAGAATAAACGATCTGTTTTAGCTGATAGTTGATCTCATAAGTCGGAAAGAATAATATTAACTGCATCTATTGATTAATCTTTTCTTTAATGTGTTGGATTCTATAAGTTGAGGCTGAAAGAATCAGCTGAAGCTGTGCTCCTGACAAAGTGACAAAAGCCACAAGCTTGTTCTAACATCAAGTGCATTGTGTGGAGGTAGGAGATTGAGATAGAATGGATAGTTAAAAGGTAATGAGAATTGTTTCTTCAATGTGGCTCGAAAGAAAAACGGTAAAGACAAGAATCTTTCGTGTAAAGTATATGTTTCTACACAGAGGCGGATCCAAAGCCTAGCTAGGGTGCAGTTTTGTTAGTCTAAGTGTGTAGACCCAACGCTGCAATCGAAAAGACGAAGAAAACAGTCAGAAGACTGTGCGGTCGACCGCGTGCACTGCAGGAGACTGAGAAGGATTTTTCGCTCTGGTCGGTCGACCGGCGTGGCCGCAAATGTGCACAGGACACTGTAATGGATTTTTCTCTCTGGCCGGTCGACCGACCTTGGTACGGCGGTCGACCGCGACGCTGTTTCCCTGTTTCCTATCCTGTTTAGAAATCCTGTTTGGCTGGGGTTTGTTATAAATACCCAAACGTTTTTAGGGTTTGTAAGACACGAAAAAGAGAGCTTTTTGACTGCAAAAAAGAGAGAGAATCTCAGAGAGATAAAACCCTAGTTTAAGAGCTTGTATTCTTCTTCAATTAATAAAAGAGATTGTGTGGTGTGGCTCCCGATGACGTAGGCACGTTGCCGAACCTCGTTAAATCTATGTGTTCGTCTCCTTTGCTATTTTTGCAAGGTTAGATCTTTATTTGTGGTATTATTCCTACTTTCCTACTTTCAACACAAGATCCGGAATGGCAATGGTTCGATTGATTGTTTCGAATCCCCAACAACTGGTATCAGAGCTTCGTTCAGTAATTTGTGTGAAAGCCATGACAGAGGAAAACAAATCAAAGATCGAGAAGTTTGACGGTTCAGACTTCGCCTACTGGAAGTCACAGATGGAGGACTATCTGTACCAGAAGGACTTGTATCGCCCGCTGATGGGCAAGGAAAAAGGGCAGAAGAAAGAAGAGTCAGATGGTAATTGGGAGGTACTTAATAGAAAGGCTCTAGGACAAATCCGGTTGTCGCTCGTCAAATCAGTAGCCCACAATATTCTGAAGGAGAAAACGATGGTGATGCTTATGGAAGCGCTCGCGAAGATGTACGAGCAACCGTCGGCAGCAAACAATGTGCATCTAGTCAAAACTCTCTTCAACCTCAAGATGACTGAATGACGGTCCTTCACGATGCACCTCAGCGAGTTCAACACAATTGTTGATCAACTTATCTCCGTGGACATCATGTTCAATGACGAAGTGCAGGCCCTTCTACCACTATCGCAGTTATCGGATAGTTGGACGGGTTGTGTGACGGCAATCAGCAATTCGGCGGGGAAAAAGAAGTTGAAGCTGAGTGAGGTTGTCAGCATGATTCTATCCGAGGAGGTTAGAAGGAAATCGTCCGAATCAGAAAGTTCAGGTTCAGCCTTAAGTTTCGAGCAGAGAGGCAGAAGCCAAAAGAAAGGGAACCAAAACAGGAATCGGTCGAATTCAGTAAAGAATAGGTCAAACTCAAAGGTTAGAACCATCAAAGGGAAGTGTTGGAACTGCGACCAGGAGGGCCATATGTCTTCGGTCTGTAAAGCACCAAAGAAGGATGCGGGTGAGCAGGAGGCTCATATCGTGCAGGATGCCTTGATCCTTGCTATGGATAGCGATTCTGATTCTTGGGTCATCGACTCAGGAGCTTCTTTCCACGTCATTGCTAATAGGAAACTACTTCAGAACTATGTAACAGGGAATTTTGGTAAAGTATATTTGGGGGACAATGAGCCTTGTAATATTGTTGGAAAGGGCGATGTTCAGATACAGATAAAGGGCTCTAAGTAAAACTTGAAGAACGTGAGACACGTGCCGAAGCTGAAGAGGAATCTTGTTTCGGTGGGACAGCTTGGAGCAGAATGCTACGTTTAGACATTTATCGAGAATTCGTGGAAAATCTCCAACGGTACGATGGTTGTTGCCCGTGGCAATAAAACGGGAACTCTCTACCTCACTTCACATGCGAGTGACACCCTCGCAATTGCAGCTGGCAAGGAGAGTACAGATCTGTAGCACAATAGGCTCGGACACATGAGCGAGAAGGGGATGAAAGTCCTACATTCACAAGGAAAGCTAACCGGGATCGACGCCATTGAAGTCGGAGTTTGTGAAGACTGCGTCTTTGGGAAGCAAAAGAGGGTTAGTTTTCAGAAGGATAGAAGGCCACCTAAGGCTCAGAAGCTAGAGTTGATTCATACAGATGTATGGGGCCCAGTCAGTGTGTCTTCTTTTGACGGTTCGAGATACTACGTCACCTTTATCGACGATCACTCGAGGAAGGTGTGGGTTTACTTCATGAAGCACAAGTCAGATGTGTTCGAAATCTTCAAGAAGTGGAAGATCATGGTCGAGAACGAGACAAATCTGAAGGTGAAGTGCTTGAGATCAGATAATGGTTGAGAATACGAGCTAGAGGAGTTCAAGAGGTTCTGTGCTACGAATGGGATTCGTTTAGAGAGAACCACTCCAGGGACACCGCAACAGAACAGCATTGCGGAGAGAATGAACAGGACCTTGACTGAGCGTGCGCGGAGCATGCGATTACATGCAGGTCTGCCTAAGACATTTTGGGCAGATGCGGTGCATACGGCAACCTACCTGATTAATCACGGACCATCAGTTCCATTAGATTTTGAGATTCCAGAGGAGGTTTGGAGTGGTAAGAAGATAAATCTCTCATACTTGCGAGTATTTAGCTGCGTGGCATATGTTCATATCAGTGATCATGTCAGGGACAAGCTAGAAGCTAAGTCACAGAAGTGTACATTCATTGGATATGGTGTTGATGAGTTCAGGTATCGTCTGTGGGATGAGAAGAACAGGAAGATCATCAGGAGCCGGGATGTGATATTCAATGAGGAGGTGATGTACAAGGACAGGGACAATGCCAAGGATAGCCAAAGCAGTGAGAGCAGCACTACGGATACAGGTGGATCCGAGTATATGGATTTGGAGGAACTTCCAGATGGGGACGACGATGTCAGTTCTGACCGTAGAACGGAGGAGACTACAGGCGCAGAAGCTACTACCCAGGACGAGGAGCTTAGGAGGTCATCCAGGGTACCCAAACCAAATCCTAAATACCTCTCGTCACTTGATTATCTACTCTTAACAGATAGCGGAGAGCCGAAGTGTTATAAAGAGGCAGTGCAAGTGAGTGAATCTCAGCAGTGGGAATATGCGATACAGAAGGAGATGAATTCTCTACTCACTAATGAGACATGGGAGTTAGCCCAGCTACCTGCGCAGAAGAAAGTCTTGCACAATAAATGGGTCTACCGGGTCAAACAGGAGAGTGATGAAAGCAAGAGGTATAAGGCCAGACTAGTCGTGAAGGGGTTTCAACAACGGGAATGAGTGGACTACACGGAAATATTTTCGCCTGTTGTGAAGCTCACTACCATCAGAGTGGTGTTGAGCTTGGTGGCTGCAGAAGATCTCTTTCTTGAGCAGTTGGATGTGAAGACTGCCTTTCTTCATGGTGACTTGGATGAAGAAATCTACATGAAGCAGCATGTTGGCTTCATTGAAGAAGGAAATGAAGAGATGGTGTGCAAGCTCAAGAAGAGCTTATATGGTTTGAAACAGGCTCCGAGACAGTGGTATAAGAAGTTTGATAACTTCATGCAGAACAATGGCTACAGAAAATACAATTCGGATCATTGCTGTTATTTCAAAAGGTTGGAGTCCAGCTTTATTATTTTGTTATTATATGTTGATGACATGTTGGTAGCAGGACCATGTTTGGAAGAGATAAATAGTTTGAAGAAGCAGCTAGCAAAGGAATTTGCAATGAAGGATCTGAGCGCAGCGAAACAGATTCTAGGGATGCGAATCAGTAGGGATGAAGCTGAAGGGACATTGAGATTGAGCCAAGCTGAATACATTGAGAAGGTACTTTAGAGGTTCAATATGCAGAATGCTAAAGTTGTTAGCACACCCCTTGGAAGTCAGTTCAAGCTGAGGAGCAATCGCCTAAGACAGATGCAGCATATGAGCAGGGTGCCATATTCTTCGGTCATTGGGAGTCTCATGTACGCGATGGTTTGCACAAGGCCGGACATCGCCCATGCAATGGGAGTTATGAGCAGATTTACAAGCAATCCAGGGAAGCAGTATTGGGAGGCCGTGAAGTGGATAATACGGTACTTGAGGGGGACAATAAACAAACCACTATGTTTCAGGAGGAAGGAGTTGGTGCTGCAGGGATACGTGGATGCGGACTTCGTCGGTGATCATGATACGAGGCGAAGCACCACGGGGTATGTTTATACCTTAGCGTCAACAGTAGTGAGCTGGGTCTCACGTCTGCAGAAGATTATGACTTTATCTACAACTGAGGCTGAGTATGTCGCGGTGACTGAAGCAAGCAAGGAGATGATCTGGTTGAACGGGTGTTTGGAAGAATTGGATCTAAAGCAAGAGAGAGGAGTACTTTATTGTGATAGCCAGAGCGCTATACATCTTGCCAAGAATCCAGTATATCATACCAGAACGAAGCATATCGACGTACGATACCATTTCATACGCTCGCTGATCGAGGACGGAAAGTTACACTTAATGAAAATTTTGGGGAGTCAAAATCCGGCAGACATGTTGACAAAGGCAGTCACCATTGAGAAACTGGAGTTGTGCGTAACTTCAGTTGGCCTTCACGAGTAGAAGACGAAGGCGGAGCCACACTACGAGGATCGGCGCGATCGCCGGGATGTTGATTGAAGAAAGAATTTTTTAGGGAAAAGATACATGCGAAGGAGAGAGTTCGGGTGAGCTCGTTGATGGCGCTTTGGTCTCCAAGTGGGAGATTGTTAGTCTAAGTGTGTAGACCCGAAGCTGCAATCGAAAAGACGAAGAAAACAGTCAGAAGACTGTGCGGTCGACCGCAGTGACAGATCCGGTCGACCGCGTGCACTGCAGGAGACTGAGAAGGATTTTTCGCTCTGGTCGGTCGACCGGCGTGGCCGCTGCGGTCGACCGCAAATGTGCACAGGACACTATAATGGATTTTTCTCTCTGGCCGGTCGACCGACCTTGGTACGGCGGTCGACCGCGACGCTGTTTTCCTGTTTCCTATCCTGTTTAGGAATCATGTTTGGCTAGGGTTTGTTATAAATACCCAAACGTTTTTAGGGTTTGTAAGACACGAAAAAGAGAGCTTTTTGACTGCAAAAAAGAGAAAGAATCTCAGAGAGAGAAAACCCTAGTTTGAGAGCTTGTATTCTTCTTCAATTAATAAAAGAGATTGTGTGGTGTGGCTCCCGAGGACGTAGGCACGTTGCCGAACCTCGTTAAATCTGTGTGTTCGTCTCCTTTACTATTTTTGCAAGGTTAGATCTTTATTTGTGGTATTATTTCTACTTTTCTATTTTCAACACAAGGTCCGGAAGGGCAAGGGTTCGATTGATTGTTTCGAATCCCCAACAAGTTTCATCCCTAAACATTTACAAAATTGCATGAAAAATCATGCATCCCCCCCCCCCTAAACCAAATTTTAAAAATAGCACCCAATGCCCACAAACTGTCTAAAAACACTAAAAAAATTAATAATAATTTGAAGTAGCTAATTGGAAAGTAAAAGCCCATCTATAATTCCAACAATAAAGTGTGTTAAGCACATTCACATAAGACACTATAGTTTTATAATATTATATTTTTATTTTAGGTAAATAAACACTCATTGTCCACCCCCACCCCTCAAAAAGAAAAAGCTTCTGGATCCGGCATTGTTTCTGCATGTAATGCCCTATGATGCAAACCGCCAGGCATTAAAAATGGTAGCTAAAGAGAGGGACAGATATACAAAAGAAAAAGATTAGTTTATTGTGATGCTTGGTTTGGCAGTTTAAACCATTTCGTCAACCAATTTTTCAACTATTAATGAAAGTATGTGCTGAAAGCAGGGGGAACTACATATTATACTGGGAAAAAGTTAAAAACAATAATAAGCCAGCAAATAAATAGAGGTGGTCAGTTTAACTAAACTAGTGGATTGTGAAAATAGAGATGGGATAATGGCATCCATGTGAAGTAGATAGAAAGGCCCAGCACTAAAAGTTGCAGTAGAGAAAATTAGACTACTAAGACGAAACGAAAATATAGTCAGACATACAGCTATAGAACGTTCAACTGCTTGGATAAAATCTATCTTCTCCACCACAACTTTATTCACTCTTCCAGCCAATAAAGCTGCCTCATTTACCAGATTTGCTAGATCTGCTCTGCACATTTCAACCAAACATACCTGTCAAATGAATGGGAAATAGAATTGCAAGTGAGATAAAACAAATTGTAAAGTTACCCAGTAAAACCAGTGGTCATAGATGCAATGTCACTGAGATTCACATCTCCCGCTAGAGGAAGCTCCTTCTTGCTAGTGTGAACTTTCAAAATAGCCTCTCTTCCAAGTCTATCAGGAGTTTCCACCTAACATAGAAAAACAAAAAACAGTTAAACCATGAGGCATAACACAATTTTAGTCAGTTAGAAAATGTAACCCCTAAGAGAAAACACAGAAACTTGTACCATTACTACACGATCAAATCTCCCAGGACGACGAAGTGCAGGGTCTAGAACATCTGCACGATTAGTTGCGCCAAGGACTATAACTGCCGAATTGCTGTCAAATCCATCCATTTCCTGTAATAGGAGTGTGAGTCATTAATAAAAAAATTGCAGAGCATGCTATTAAAGAAACAAAAGACACCAGCAACTGAAGTTACAACATCTCCAATGGCCTTACAGTGAGTAACTGGTTTAATGTTTGTTCCCGTTCATCGTTGCTGACAATGCGAAATCGACCATCACGGCTTTTTGCCACGGCATCTATCTGCAAAAGGAAAGACATGAGAAAATAATTAACGAACAGGAAACTCTAAATAAGGTACTGTCAACAACAAGTGTGCAATTTTGACCTCATCTATGAAAATTATTGATGGTGCCTCCTTCTTTGCCCTTGCAAATAGATCTCTCACTCTAGAAGCTCCCATTCCCACATACAGCTCTACAAATTCGCTTGCAGAACAACTTATAAATGGTACATCTGCTTCCCCAGCTACAGCTTTTGCGAGAAGAGTCTTGCCAGTGCCAGGGAGACCTACCTGTAGAAATTGTGTTGTTATGTCCATAATCATTAACCTCACAAATTTACACATTCTGCCAAGTTAGTAGCCTCACCAATAGCACTCCTCGAGGAGGACGAGCGCCAAGTCTTATATATCTGTCTGGACTCCTAAGGAACTCCTGAGAATTAATTACAAGCACATAAGACCATTATCGATAAAAATATTATGGATAGAAGCACCTTAAAAAAAAAGTGACCCGCTATACCACAATTTCTTCCAGCTCTTCTTTAGCCTCATCGACACCAGCCACATCAGAGAAAGTAACTACATCTGCATTATCAACTACTTTTGCTCCGCCAGGTCCTGAAGTTTTGCGGTTCCTCAAATGGCCTGCAGTATGCTGCAAAGAGAATGTGACATCAGGAGTAATCAGAGTTTTCATGGAACCTGTTTCGAGGGATAAGGAGTAAAGCACTGTGTTCATTCATACCTGGGAAAAACTTATCGGGAAGCGCTGGAGAAGACCTGCAAGTAAGGCAATATAGAAAAGAGCAACCTGTGGAAGGTAATAAGAATTATCACAGGACTTTCTTTCTCCAATAGATCAATGTAAAATAGTAGAGAAACGAATCCGCTAGTTTTAAAGCATTGTGGTAAGAATTGATGACTACAACATAAGCAATTTAATCATTGTCCCGTCGCGCAATGCACAAATACATTGTGTCGGCACTAAACACTTCCTGTCTGATGATGCAATGCTGAGAACAAATATTCAATTTCTTATGTTTCCATGAACCGATCTCTTTGACATAGTTGGTTTTCACTACATCTAATTATTGATATCTTCTTGGTGTTGATCAAGACGCATCCTTGTCTTCTAGAAAGTGTGAGTAATTGTTCTTGTCCTCAATAAATGCTACTCTCCACTTCACCTGATAGTTCTTCATTTCTCTTGTCCCTCATAATTCACAGAATATTCCTCCACGAACACGTGGTGGTGATTAAAAAAATGTACGTCATTATCAACATCGGATGTTGTTCAGATACAAAACATATATCATCCGATAAAGTTTCAGCAAGTATTTCAAGAACTCATGGTAGTACAAGCGTTCCCTCTATTGCAACTTTGGAAGAACGCTATTTTCATTTCTAAGCTTACCCAATGCCACGAGTGATAGAAGAACAATTAAAAATGCATTTTTTCCCTCCACGATCAAGAACTTGTGTTTTTTTTTTAAATAATAACGATGCTGTTCTTCAGCTTACCAGAGCTGAGTTGAAGAAACCACCAGAGCGCTTGTCAGGCGAGCCAAACTCCACATGATTCTCGAGCATCTTCTCATATGGAGTCTTGATATCTCCCGGTCTAGTCGTCCTATACACAACTCTCTTTGTAGGGGTCACGCTCCGGATCAAGGCCTCGGCCTCCTGAGCCCGGCCCCCTCCTCCAACCTCGCCCTCAGCGCTCGCTGCCGCAGCAGCAGCAGCAGCAGCCGCTTCCGATCTCAGCCTGAAAACAATGTGCACACCGTCCACCTCCACCTTCTGAACCTCGTCGTTGCTAATCTTGCTCAAGAAGTCGCTGAAGGGGACGCTGACGTACGTCGTGGGCGGCCTCGGCTCCGACCCCGGGAGAGGAATCCCAGGCCGAAGAAGACGCATGGCGAACATGACGATCCCAAGCTGGAGCAGCAGGACGCCGATCTCCTGCGCCTGGATCAGGGGCTGCCACCGCCACCTCGAGCCCTTCCACCACTTCTTCTCGCGGCGAGGGGAGCGAGACGGCGCCGGAGGAGGCGGAGGCGGAGCAGGGGCGCTCTGGGAACCGCCATCGCTTTCGTCGGTGGCGGTGGCGGAATCGGACTCGGTTTCCTGCTCGTGAGACGCTCGGATTCTGCGGCGGTCCGGCCATTTGGCTCCATGCGGAAAAGCGCCCCATGGATCGAGCTTCCGTCCAAAGCTGGATTTTGAGAATAATGAGACGGAGGAGGAGAGCGCGGGAGCTGGGGTTCTGAAGGCGCGAATCGGGAGGTAGGATAATCGGAAGGGGAAGGGGGAGAGGAGGAGGGACCGGCAGCAGCCGCGGCGGCGGCGGAGGCGGGGATCCCTGCTGTTGTCGGGTTTGGAGAAAGGGGGTGAGTAGGGATTGGCTACGGCGGACTGGGGGCATTCCATCATTACCGCTGTCATCTTCATCGCCGTCGTGATTTGGTTTTATGGAGGGACAACAAACGAGGGGAGGAAGGAGAAAAGGTGGGGGCCAGGGCCAGCGGGGTGGGTGGGCGGAATTTTTTTTTTTTTTTTTTTTTTTTTCTTCTTCTTTCCTTGCTTTCCTCTCCAGGGAAAAGACGGAGGCGAGAGAGGCGGGGGCTCAATCCGAATGTGGAGGGGGGCTAACGGGGGAAGGAAGGAAACAAACAAAGCCTCAGGCCGCTTGATTCGTCGCGCTTTGGTTTTCGTCTCGATCGGGGGCTGCAGCGGGGGCGGACCGCAGAGGGACCTTTGCCCTTGAGGCCCAGAATCTACAGAGACCGTGAGATGGGGATCACACGTGTCCTGCTAGTATAATCCTGAGTCGCCCGCGTCCGTATCCTCTTCTCTGTTTTTTTTTTTTTTTTTGTGATTTTTATTTCACCTGTTGTTTAACCATTAGATTATATAGGATAATTTCTTTTGATTAGATTCTTCTTCTTCTTTTTTTTTTTTAATGACAATGGTGCGGAAGAGCTCTGATCCTATTTAGCAGAACGAAGCGTCAAATTGAAGTGTAGCAAAAAATATGGCGGTTATGTGCTTTTTATGTGACTAGCCGAATATAGGGCTGTCCAAAAAGCCGGTGCCTAGCCCGGGTTTTGCCCGGACACCCAGGCAAAACCCGGGTCCGGGTCGGTGCGAACGCGCCCGGTCCGAACCCGGCCCGGGCTCGGAACAGTTATGGCTCCGGCCAAAAGCCGGGCCGGGCGGCCCGGGCCTGGGCACGGACCCGGCAACAACGGTCAACGGTCACCCTAGGGTGACCGTTGTCCAAAAAGACCGGGCCGGCCTGACGCCGACGGTCACAAATTGTGACCATTGTCCGTTTTGGCCGGGCCGACCCGGCCCGGTCCGGTAAGGCCAAACGGCCATATTTGACCATTTGTCCGTTTTTGCCCCTTAAAACGGTCAAAAAACGGCTAGAATATGAGGATTTTTTGTCATTTGCCTAGGGGGCTGCCTCTATAAATAGAGGGGGGTTTCACTTCATTTCCTCACAACAAAACTCATCTACTTCTCTCTAATACTCTCTTATACTATCTTATAATCTCTTATATTTTCTAATACTTCCATCAAATGGCTTCTGGATCTGATTATGAAGAGCAAAACATATCTCCTACCAATCCAGAGATGAGTCCTCCTACAACAACTCCTCCTACAGGTGTTAATCCTGAATCTGGTGGCGATGAATCTACCGCACCAAGAGCTCCTAAAAGACTGAAATCCGATGTGTGGAATTTTTTTGAGAAGATAGACTGTAGGCTGTCTAAAAATCAAAATAGATAGCTGATCCCCCATCAAACACCGATGATGAAAGTTACAATCTGACGACTTTCAGAATGCTACAATCTGAAAACTTTCACATGGATCAATGAAGGTTACAATCTGACGACCTTCACAACAACTGATGAAAGCTCTAATCAACAGCCTTCACAATCAACATCGGGAGTTACAATCTGACGACTCTCATATTTTCAAGGAGCCAAGATGAAGATTACAAGATAATAGTCTTTGCAACACTCTGCAGAAGAAGCGATAAGTCATTAGCTCCTTCTAAAACGCGGAATTCATCTTCGCGTTTCAATTCCTAAAACGCAGGCGACCCCCGTGTTTCCAAGCTTCAACAAGCAAAACACGAGCGACCCTCGCGTTTCCAACCTTCAGACTTCAAAACGCGAGCAGCCCTCGTGTTTTTCAACACCCAACGAGTACCCAACTCCGCGTCTCCATTCTAAAACGCGGAGTTAGGGTCCTGAACGCCAACGTGGGCGTTTGACTCGTTCAAACACGAGCTGAACGGTTGCAGGAACCGTTTTCCCTCCACAATTTGAGGGATTTCCGCCCCACTTAGGAGCGGATTAAGGGGGCGGTTACACCTCGGAAATCCAATGCGACAAACAATCGATACGATAACAGAAACAACAAAAGAACGTACAACTGAAATCCACAAATCAACATGAAAACACTGCTAAATCATGATAACATAAAGCATCCAAAATCGATCAGGTAACGAAATCATGCAGCTAGCGATCAGTCTAATCATCCAAGTAACAGGGGCATACAATAGATGGAATTAATACCTAAAAATCTACAACAAGAGACGTAGTACGTCGAGCGAAATAATCCAAACACGGAAACCCTCATGTATATACCATATGTCTCAAATTATAGATAATTAAATATTAACCCCGATCTATGTATGAAAAGAAACACAACTGTCCTACATCTCACAATAATTCATACCTAGCCAAGCAACGAGGTCATATAACTAGCCATTCTATAACAGGTCACTGGTCACATCTCACATAGAGTCAACGCTCCTGTCATCGGATACTGACTGTTCACAAATCCCCTACGTGCATCCAATCCCGCTACACATGCGGCCAGAGGACTACACGTAAACCGTTTTCTGCCTGGTCCGAACTCAAGTACAACTCGGGTGACGAAACGATTTCACTGACTAAAGTGATGTACACACTTCACTTTAGCCCTACAAACCAACCCCGGTGGCGACACCAACCACAGGAGCGAGCCTGGAAGATACATCAACAGTCTTTATCCGATTACATGAACATTAATTTCCCCATCCCAACTCTTCTCGTTTGTCTAGATCCTCATTAAAACTCAGATTCACCACCTAAACTCGGTCAACGCACACACACGTGTCACTAAGTCTGTCCATGACGCACGAGGCCACTAAGTCATGAACTACTAAGGTTCTCAAGCACAACAATGAGATAATAAATAAAACTAATTCCATACAATGACATCATGGCATATCGAATAATCAAAATTAAGAGTCATAAATTTATGAACAACCAACTATGTAATTTGGAAAAAATAATCTTTTTCCAAAATAATTTATTTTAAATTATTATAGTTTTTCTAAAATGATTCCTTTCACAAAATAAATTCTTTTAAAACATCATAATTATCAAAATATAATTCTTTTGACGGAAATAACTTAACAACTCAAGATGGCCCCTTTTCCGAAATAAATACTTTAAAATTATCTATTCTAATAATTATTCAAAACCAACCCATTTTTCTAATTAATCATTTTCTCATCATAATAATTCTAAAATAATCTTTAAATATATTCTTTCTTTTAAAACATCTCAAATAACCACTTTTACACAAAATACTTATTTCTTTAAATTACTTATCTAACATCATTATCAACCTGATCATCAATAAGCCCACGTAGTTAATAACAATTTACAATCTAATATATGCAACTAATTAATGACAGATATAAATATGAAATAACGAGTCAAGAGGAGCAGGATCTTGCCTCGGGTTGTGTCGAACAAATCGACGTTGTCGGTGCGACGCGTCGGCGCTGAAGGGCGACGGATCTGAACGACGACGTCAACGGGGATCTCGTGGAGGGGGCAGAGGGTGTTCGGCAAGTATGAAGGATAGCGGGGAGGTGGCTCAGCGCGACGACGAACTAGGGCAGATCTCGGTTAAGGGGCGACGGCTTGGGAAACGCAGCTGGAGGTCGGAGGGAGCTGCTGCAGGGGGTTTGGCCCGACAGGGTTGGGTTGGCGGACCCGGAGCCAGAGGTGGGGTTGGCGGACACGGAGCCAGAGGTGGGGTCGACAGCCGGAGGCGGGTAGCTCGACGGTGAAGTTGAGGGCGACGCGCTGGGGGTTCGTGGAGGCGAGATGAAGGAGAGGCGGATCGACGACGGTGATTGGGGGATGGTGGTCGGCGGGCAGAGGGCTGGAGGAGTGGGACGGGGCTGCGGAAGGCGGGGGTGGCTCAGGCGGCGGTGATGATTAGGCTTGGCCGCGACGACGGACTGAGGCGAGCAGCGGCAGTGGCGCGCGGCTACGGGCTGTGCAGGTGGAAGAGGCGAAGGGGTTGGGGACGTCGATGCTGGCCAAGGCGGCGGGGTAGCGAAGGCGGACGGCGGGGGTGGTCGGAGGAAGGAGATGGAGGCGGTGTGAGCGGCATGGTCGTCGAAGTTCGATGAGCTCGGAGGCGGAGCTTGGTCGGAACGACGAGTGCACCGGGGGAGAGGGGAGGCGAGCTCGTCGGCGGCTAGAGAAGACGTCGGGCGGCGAACAGGGGACGGAGGCGTGTGGGATCTGAGAGAGAGAGGAGAGAGGAGGAGAGAGAAAATGAAGAGAGGGGGCGGCTGCGGATGTTCACATGAAAGAAAGAGAAAATAATATTTATATATGGGGTTAGGGTTAGGGCTTTAACGAAAATAAAGTAAAATAAATAATTACTGATATTTAAAAATTAAAATAATTACAGAATAATTATCTATGAATAAAAACGCACATGTTGTGCTATTATAACAGTTGATACAAAATAGTCAAAATATACTCATATTGTACAATTAAACGAGAATAATTAATAATAAAAATATATTTACTTATATTTAAAATTAAATAATTATGAGATAATTATTTACACAGTAAAACGTACCAATTGTGCTAATATGACAGGTAATATGTAACAATAGAAATAATACAACAAATTATACAAATAATACGTAATTAATAATATAACATATTATACAAAAATATCCGTAATGATAAAAATAATACAACATATTATTTAAAATGACATATAACAGCATCGATAACACAACGGATAAATTCTATAAATTTTCACCGCATAAAATTAATTTATAAATATTAATATCATTTAAATAAATATAAAACTTAGACTTTAAATCATAGAAATTTGTAGAAATTCAAGAAAAATACAAACACACTTTTAAAAATCATAATTAAATATTTTAAAATACTAAAATATTATTTTAACTAGTATCAAAATTTTATGGTCCTTACAGGAACAAGAAAAAATAATTTCTTATTTTAAAAATTTAAACTGTAAATTTTCTTTAACTTATGATATTTGGACATCTAGAGTGCAAACTGGTTATTTATGTATAACAGCACACTGGATTGATAAAAATTAGAAAATGTTTAAAAGAGTTGTTTCTTTTATTGCAATTGAAGAGTCATACACTAGTATTAATATTGCAAATTTAATTGTTAAAGAACTTATGAAACTAGAAATTGATCAAAGAATATTTACTATTTCACTAGATAATGCAAGTAATAACAATGTAACTGTTGATTTTATTAAAACAACTCTGTCATTATCATGTCATGGTGAACTTTTTCATGTTAGATGTATCTATCATATTTTAAATTTAATTATTCAAAGTGCATTTTCTGAAATTAAACTCATGATAGAAAAGTTTAGAACAGTTGCTAATATGCATAATGCTTCTGAAATGAGAATTAAAAGATGGAAACAATATTATAAAAGAAAAAAATTATAAGCCTAGACTAATTCCAAAAGATGTTAACCATAGGTGGAATTCCACATATGCAATGTTAACTATAGCAATAGAATATAAAGAAATTATAAATGGTTTTATAAATTTTTATGCTTCTAGTTCTAGTTCTGGTAGCACTTATGGAATAATTGAAGATGAATGGACAATTATATGTAAATTAAATGAGATGTTACAAATTTTTTATGATGCTACTATGTTATTATCTGGTTGTTATTATCCAACTATTACTTTAGTTACTTTACAAATTTTAAATATTCAAAAAATTTATCAAATATCGTATGGATGATATTTTTGGAAATATAATTTTTCAACTGAAGAGTAAATTTAATAAGTATTTTAGGCTTATTCCTCATATTTTTGGTTTGGGGGTTCTTATTGATCCATGTTTGAAGGATATTTGCCTTCGAAGTTTATTACAGTCATTGTATGGTGGACAGATTATAGACTTAGATGATGGTTCCACCCTTACTGCTACTTCTCATCATTTATCTATTAGAAATTATTTTCAAACATTATATGATGAGTATGCAGTTAGACATGGTGTAGCTGCACAACAGTCTACAGCTTCGGCACCTTCAGCTTCGCGCACAGGTCGAGGTAAAAGTGTAAGTTTTGATAGGTATGCAATGGTAGCTGAACTAACTGGTGGATCTGAAATTGGATCAGGATTAGAGGTTTCTGAATTAGATGAATATTTTTCTGCTTCCTTAGTTAAATGTCAGGGAAATGCTTTAGATATTTTGCAATGGTGGAAAGAATAGGGATCAGTTTCATATCCTATACTTTCCACATTGGTTTGTGACTTACTATCAATGCAGGTTTCGACGGTAGCTTCGAAATCCACCTTCAGCACAGCAGGACGTTTGATCGACGACCACAGGACATGCTTAGATCCATATATTGTACAAGCGGTGATGTGCTTACAAGATTGTTGGAGGTACGAGAAGCGAACACAAGGCATCAATCGGATTGCTATACTTGAAGATAAATTTGAAGAGTTGGGACTAGCAGATAGATATAAAGATTAGATAATATTCATCAAATTGTAATTTTTATTTCTTAGCTTTAAATTTGAAATAAATTATTTCGGAAAAAGTTGCAAATGACAGTGATATGGGTGAGTAGGTGCCAACCTAGTTGGGATGTACTCATCTATTGTGATGCGACGAATTTCGAAATAAATTTATACTTGTAAAGGATTTACTGATTATTAATAAAGAAGTTATTTTTATCATCTTTTATTTTTATAATTTTTTTACTTGTAATTTATGTCATTTCATGTTATTAAAAAAATTTATGTCATTTTCTGTAATTTTTATGTATATGATTTATGGTTTTTTTAATTTTTAAAAAATAAAAAAATAAGGAAAAAAACCGGGCCGGCCCGGTGTCCGGCCTGCTCAGGCTCAGGCCTGGGTCCGGGCTTCGGTTTTGCCCGTCCCGAGCCGGCCCGGATGGACACCCCGAGCCGAATACGAACTAATTCCTCTTTGACGTAATGAGAAACATGTGGCATTCCTAAAGGCAAAAAATACAATACCTAAGCACGTAAAACAATACCACATGTTGAATATTAATTTAACAGTAAATTAGAATTCCTATTTGTTGTATCATCGAAATAAGCAAGTGCTAATCACATTCAACTAGCTAACACGTATCTCAAGCAGACTACACACCGACCCAATCCAGACACACTAATTTCTCTCTCTCCCTCGAAGGTCGAGACAAAAGGCGTATTTTCTCGGCCCTCTCGCAAAATCGAGATGGAAGACAACCATTTTGGAACCCCTCGCCGACAGCCAATCGTCATCATATTAAAAGCACAGTATAAGTCATCATATAACTCATCGGACATTATCAGCACCTTACTCCCTTGTCACCATCGCATTAATCAGAAAGGTGACTCATACCACCTATTGATGTTAAGTGATCACATGGTCAATTATATCCGTGGTTGGATGGGGGTGAAGTTGATGAGGGACCGCTTCGTTCCTTGAATATCCAGTTCTAAGTTGAGTGGCTGAAAAGTCTGCACATATAGAAACTCGTGAGAGGACGGTGACTGATTCCCCCATGGTTTCTCCGACAATCAAATCAGCTGGTGAGCTTGAATCAACATAAAGGAGTGTCGACTTGACGAGTCGGCTAAGTTGAAACCCTTGTTGGTCTGGGGCTGCCAATTTGATTAGGGCATTGCATGCAGAAGTACATTTGTCCGTTGCTACCAAATAGTTACACTTAAGTGATTAAAAATACCATAACAGTTTCTTTTAATTTAAATCGTGAAAGAAAATACGGATGCACACAACATTACCATAACTAAAGGAGGGGTAGTTTATATTTTCCAAAATTACAAATAATACTATCCTGAAAGGGTTGTTTGAGGATATTGGTGTGTTCGCTCTTTTATTTAACCCACGTGCTGGTCAATAGGAACTGTTAGACCCTAGAGGGGGGGTGATTAGGGTCTTATGCTAATCTAAT